>KZ107815.1:0-37597 GCA_000504365.2 Pseudocercospora pini-densiflorae CBS 125139 | reverse complement strand
CTTACGAAGATAATAGTATATACTTCGATATAGTATAAGTATTATATTAGTATATCTATAACTAGTATTAGCGAGATAATATTTCCCTTTAGATACTCTAAAGCTATACCTTTCTACTATATCGTCGAATACTATACTATTATATATAGAGCTCTTCTATCTAGGTAATACGAATATAAAGAGCCTATTAAAGTTAATAATAGCGAGTATATTCTAGTAGATTTAGCTCTTATAATCGCGATATTAATACTATTCTTCTATATTAATAAAGATCTTAATCTTCGTACTATTAAGCGCTCTAATATAGTCCTTAAAAAAGAGCTAATATTTAGACCTTCTTACCTTTATACTATACGAGTCTTTAACCCTTATAGATACTACTAACTTCTAGTAAAGTAGTATTAACGCGTCTAGTACTTTATAGATAATAAATAAAATCCTCGAAGGTATATAATAGAAATCCTTAGTAAGGTTATAATAAGGCCTACTCTTCGCTATAAGATTAAGAAATATTAATAACTTCTATATAGTAGTAATACTATAGCTATCTTTAATACTAGGCTTATAGGCTTAAACTATATTATATAGATTTAGGAATTAAGAAAGTATAAACTAGTAATATTAATATATCTATATCTCGTCGCTATCTAGTAAGTCGTATAGAAGATCCTTACTCTTTATCTTATTTATATAAACTATTCTTATACTACTTAGTATCGCTTCTATATATTCCTTTACTAGTAGTAATATTATTACTATAAGAAGTATTATATTCTACCTTACTATCTTCTATACTCGAAATATAATATTAACTACTACTATATCTACCTTTTTACTATATTTTATTTCTTTATAGTCTTATAGTATACTAGTACTTTTAATAGAGCTAAATAGAAGATAATATTATATATAGTAAGAAGGCTATATACTAAAATACGAGATCTAGTTAATATTATATACTATACTAGATAAAAATATAGAAGTAAGGGTTTAATAAGTATCTATTCTATCTAGTATAAGAGACGATATCTATAATAATTATAGAGCTACGATATAGACGAGAATAGAATAGTAGCGATATATCGTATTAGGAGCCTATATTATAATAAAGTAGGCTACGATATCCGGACAATAGAACGGGACCCTATACAACTTTTTACTCCATTGCAACCACTGTTTTCAGGTGCATTCTCGTAGAAATACAGCTGTACGTTTCTCAATACATCCGTGAAGACGCCGGGCCTGTATCCAACGTCGCATTTTGGATTTCGACGATCGAATCTAGACCATCCCGAAACCGGATTAGAGCTCGCTTTCTGACAAGGGGCCCACCTCCAAGACTTCACCACACCAACGACCAACTGCTGTTCGCCTTTTGTTTGTTGGACCTTCTAAAACATGCTGATCCCGTCGGAGACTTTGCTACGGCACCATACGGCATGTTCTCTGTTATTACTGATGGCATCTCACTCTGCAATTTGTTAGATTTATTCGGCCTCCATTGTACGTGGTTCTCCTGACTGCATCAGATGTGCGCGTCATGCACCGTGCAAGCATTGCTCGTGCGGCGCACTCACCAATATCGGCAACCACTATGGTTTGATAGGCAGGGAAAGCTGCATAAGTGAACTCGGACGCGGTATGAAACCGCTGTAGCCTTGCCGAAGAGCTCACTACTGGATGCAGTCGCAGATCCCGCCCAGCAGCGCGAGACATGAAACGTGTCATTGGCACCCAAATTCATGCTGAGCATGTTTGCTGATTCAAGGACTCGCGGCTTGCCACAAGTCGCCACGTTCGAGATTACCAGCGATCGTCTGAGAAGGTCCTTTTGATGGAAACGAGCAAGAAGTTGTGAGTGGCAGCTTCATGCAGGTCGCTGTCGTGGAGGAATAGAGTTTGGACCCTGCCTTCGCGTAGCAGATTGCTGATCTTTTGCCCTGCATACAGATCCTCCTTCCCTTTTGAACACATCACAATGCTTACTGGCCACCATTGCGAATGCACCAGTCCAATAGTCCGCAGTCCACCTCTCCGCCCAAGAATCTCCTGCACGGGACGAGCTCGAAATTTCTCGGCAAGGACGTTGGATATTGCAGCAACCCAAAGTGACGCCAACGCAGATGTGATGCCGTATGAACTTTTTTCGTATGTGTGCAGACATCGCCTCTTAAGATGCGGAGACGCGTGGTCAGCACTCGAGTGACTTGCATTTGAGCGAGACAATCGCAGCCGCTTCGCTATCGCTATTGTCTGAGAGACTGAGCCAGAATGAGCCAGAATGAGCAGTGTAGACACAAACAAGCAGAATGTTCAAGCAGAATGCTCACGACTGAGTGGAAGTGAAGGAGCCAAACTCGAGAAAGCATGTTACTGTCACTTGGCACTCACATGCGAGACGCGTCAAACGCGAGTTGCTGGGTAGAGACGATATGCACGGACCAGACTCGCGCGTTCTAGAGCTTCTTGAGCACTTGACATCCGTGCCAAGGCACAACCATTCCCATCAGAACAATAACACCACCAAACGACAGCCTGCCATGGCTACCACCAAGCGTAAGCGCACTACTCGCAACAGCGAGCATGGCAACGAGGGCGACAGAAAATACCCGAGTCGCAAGGTACGTTTAGCATTGAGGCATTCGAGATTCTGCTGCTGAAATCTTATAGAAGCAGAGTACCATCAATAAGACCGAGCGGCGCACGACTAGATCTATGACCACCGATGCCTCCAGGCGAGCAGTCTTCGACACCGCCGAACTGTTGGAAAACATATTGATCCACCTGACGATGTTTGAGATTGCGCGCTGCCGACGCGTCTCACCACAGTTCCGCGACTGCATCAACGGCTCTACCACTATCGCAGAGAAGCTGTTCCTGAAGCCGAGAAAAGATATCGAAGTCTGGACCCGAACTAGAGATGGCGACCAGATCAAGTTTACTCGCAGCACCGAGTCTGCTAGTGCTCTGATGAGGAAGGTGCCTGATGTGCTCAGCCTCCGAAATAGAGAACCCTCCATATCCTTTTTCGTTTTGCCAGACCTCTGTCCGCTGTTCACGAACAGCGACTATACGCGCTTCGCCAAGAGTAATTACCACTCGAAGAGGGACCGCACTAGCTTCAGCGCCTCAGAAAGCACCATGCGCATCATTGAAAGCATGATAAACCACCAGGCCGTCCACCATGAGCCAGCGAAGATGTACCTATCAGAAGCTCCCTGCAACGCGATCACCGTCGACATTGTGTGGGAGATTGGTGACATTCAAGCCCGCTCAGAGGTCATAATTCGCCGTGAGGAGCCTGTCACCTTGGGGGACGTTGTATCTGCAATGCTGCAAGCTGGCTATTGGAGGGCCACAGCTTGGCCAGAGGAGGAGACATATAGCGGTTGCAGTATGCACGAGACGCTTGAAATTCATCGAGCGAATGGGTTCAAACTCAACATCATCACCTACGAGGGTTGCTGGATCGAGTTGCATGGTGTGCTTGTCCCGACTGCAGAGGAGCGCAAGTTGATGAAGGATTGAACGCTTGCTTCGTTCGCAACATACGCGCCTCGGAGCAGCGCAGCGGCTGTTGGTGTGGATCTTGCTACAGCAAAGATCTGGCTATCACGTTCTAAGCCAAGGTCTTACCTGGAAAGATGATATTCGAACGGCCTTCACGCGTTCTTGGCATAAGCGTTCTGCATCCAAGCATGAACAACTTCTCAAGCCGATTTGGTCTCTAGCGCAATTTTTTCACGCTGTGAGCTAGACTTTCAACGCAAGCAGAAAAGCTTACTGCTGTCTGATCCGCGCAACCTTCCTGGAATCTGTGCATGGCAAATGGTCCTCCAAGACGTTCCGCCGTCCACGCGCTTACCATCTTTGAGAGGCAATGACCACGATTCTGCGACGGAGGAGAAAAGGACAGCACGTCGCGTGGCGTGAGCCCCTTGCGTTATCTGATCATACACTGCTGGGGCATATATCTGAGTGGTCCTGCTCGCTTGCACTTGACCAAGCGTTTTCTCAGAATCCGACTATGCCCCAATTGGACGTGATTTTGTATACCGGAGCTGTCACTGGCTGAACTCGGTGTCTACCGTGAAGGTGCCATAAAGGACAAAATTCCTCCTTGGCGTGAGAGCGTCTGAAGCAACATCACCAAGTCGTTGCGTCCAGGAAACTCCAGACTCTGGTATATAGAAAGGGACAAATTCCTCTATAGCATGGCATCCTTAGTCTTGAACCCCATCTTCGCTGTCATTTGGACGCTTTTTCTCCTCTAGTTCGAGTGCACCCCGTCCACACTGAGCGAGCCACAACAGGCGCTAAGTCTATTTGGAAAGCATCAATGCCGAATTATGGAAGCAACAGACGCTATACAAGGACCGTAACGCGAGGACGGGCTCGAGCGATTCATGGAGACGTTCATGTTATCAATGTCAGCATACAGTGGACTACTGCAATTGCAGCACCGATAGATCAGCCGAAAGCTAACACTAGTGAGGATCCATTTGGCATTATGAGCGGGCCAGGGCTAATGAGACCAGAACATATCGGTGGTGAGCAGCACAAGACGAAGCTGTCATTATGTTCGCAATCAATTCCTGGCAGGCGAGTCATGGCACTGTGGACTGCCATAGCAATTATGATTACCGCTCTGTTGTTGATCTGGTGGAGCAGGAGCAGCAATGTCCTTGGCGGTAGAAACACGTAGACTGGGGCGCCGGTGGTCAAATGAGCAAAAGTCCGCGCTGTTGTGAATATAATGCATGGTGCTTAGATTGTCCATTTCGTTCGGCAGTTGAGGACCTGGAGGATGACCATTTCTTGTTCGAGAGATGGTAGAGCATAGTTTAAAAGGTCCACAATGGATCCTCTCGCTCTCGTGGTGCGGCCTACAATTCTGAAGCTTCGCAGCGTCTAGCACCTTCAGCGCAGACCTCAGTGTTGCCGTAGTAATGTCTCAAATTTCCATTGCAAGTTGACTATCAAGCATGGCTGTTGGAGTCTGGAAGATCTTGGGACAGAAAACACGATTCCGCGTCTCATGGACCACGACGTGAAATTGCCCTTGATCACTCCGTCTGCATCACTTCGGCTTCGGCTTCCTGATCAGAACGACACCGCTTTCCTGCAACTGCCACCCGCAACCGTTCTTGACCAGATCGCCCCAAGAAGAATCTCCGCTTCGCTCAACGTACGCCTTGTCAGCTTGCATATAGCCCCTTCCCAAGCACTTCAATGCATGAAGTCGCATGCGATCAACCGCAAATTCCATGATTGCTCGCTGGTACCCGTCGACCACTCGTCTCATTCGCCAGAACCGGACCCAGTCATCTCGAACCAGCGAGTTCAGCACAGCATTCACTCTTCGATCCTTTTGCCTGAAACGAAGCTTGACTGCGAAGGCATCTAAAAGCTCGTTTTGTCGACAGCTTAGGTCCAGAATGTGGTAGCCTGAGAACTCCTGTAGTTCTGGATCTGATAAGGGGGTGTGTATGTGGACTGTGCTCAAGAGATAACGTAGTGCTGGTAGATAGGATTCCCAAGATTTCGTGAGAATGCTTGCATGGATGATGAACATATATGCTCGTTGTGCGAAGTTGTCGACTCGACGAGATCCAAGCACAGCTTCGCGGAGTTTTCGCATGGCCAAAAGAATGTTCGGCAAGTCGTTCGGTCGCTCCGTGGCAGAAGGCCGATGTTGGAGTTGGGGTCGGTCTTGCGTTTGGGTAGCCTGCTTGGATCCTATGAAGGGCGTTGAGTCCTTGATACTGAGAGAAGACAATGCCTCTTCAAGTCCATCACCGCCTCCTGCAGACGCGCAGAACTTCATGTATCTTCCCTTGATCTCTCGAAAATATGCTTCCTGGGCCTTGTGGTCGTGCAATCTCCACAGCCTGTCAGCATTGTAGAGACAGGTTCAGATCTTGAGTAAGCACCTTGTCTCTCCTTTCGATGGAAGTCCATAAGCATCGAGGGGATCCATAGGCATAGGCTTCAGTCTATTCCAGGCGCCTGAAGGACCTCGCCTCGCGGGTGGTCGCATTTGATTTGCCATTATGAATGCTTGCGGGCGTAGAGCGGCTGGCTCCAGGATCTCAAGTTCGCAAAGACCTCGGCTCCAATATGGTCATATGCAAAACACCAAGACGGTCCAAGCGACTTCGAGGGATGTGTCGAAGGTGGATTGTTGGTGTTGTTTTGATGAAAGCCATAGCCAACCAAGGGAGGTGCGAAAGCGAGAACGAGGAAGGTCCGTGCTCGCTCCTCCCTGACGTGTTTCGCGTCTCAACCTTCACATTCAATCCACCATTTGCATACATATAGATTGTTCAGCCATGTTCTGCGAGGCGTAGGTCAAATTTTCTCTGATTATATTTCTTTGTGCGATGGCAGCCTTCGCAGAAGAGAAGAAGGCCTCGTCTTCTTCCGATGTCCATGATGCAGTACAGACTGCCGAGAAGAAAGTGGAAACGGCTTTAACAATTCTATGGGACCAATTACCGGAATGGATGCAAGACAATCAATTCATTCATAGCGGATATCGGCCTCCATCGAACTCCTACGCCAAGTCTGCAGCGACGATTGGCAGCTGGCACAACGAGACCATCAATATCTGGACTCATCTCATCGGCGCATTGCTTGCAGCCTCTGCAGGAACAAGGCTCTATATCAGCATCAGACCGAGATTCGAGATGGCGACGACCGAAGATGTGATGGTCTTTTCCTGCTTCTTTCTAGGAGCCGTTGCTTGTCTTGGCATGAGTGCAACCTACCACACCATATCAAATCACTCTCAGGCTGTGGCGAAATTTGGCAACAGACTGGACTATATTGGCATTGTCTTCTTGATCTGGGGTAGCTTTATACCATCTATTTACTATGGCTTCAGCGCAGAACCCAATCTGATCAACCTGTACTGGTCCATGATCACCACGATTGGCGCAGGCACTATGGTGGTCGTGCTTCACCCGAAGTTTCGCTCTCCCTCTTGGAGGCCCTTCAGAGCTTTCATGTTCGTGATGATGGGATTGAGCGCAGTATTTCCCGTACTGCATGGGTTGAGCATTCATGGCTGGGCAGAGGTCGAACGGCGTATCGCGTTGTCTTGGCTGATCGCCCAGGGCTTGCTTTATATTGTGGGAGCTATGATCTATGCTGTAAGTTCAGGACCGGTATGAAATGGAGCTGCGCTAATTTTGTGACAGGCTCGTGTTCCAGAACGATGGAAGCCAGGCACTTTTGACATCCTTGGCAGTTCTCACCAGATCTTCCACGTTCTCGTTGTCGCAGCTGCAGCGGTACATCTCACGGGCCTCCTGAAAGCTTTTGATCACGAACATGGTGTGCGAACAGAGTCTTCATACCCTGGTCTTGGAAGATAGGACCTTCCAAGATTACTGGTATTACTTGTCACCTCCATGACTGGACTTACGGCCTTCCTGACAGTCTACGATCTTCAAAGTCTCGATACTCCAGATCTCGGCTGTTAAGGCTGCATTTCTCACACGAAGAGAGCGCACCGTCTGCCATAGCTAGGACAAGCGAAGAAGCGATTAGTCAGCCGAATTTGAACCTTCGCTTCGCGGATCCAATTTCGACTTTACTTATTTCTCACCACTCACAAAGCGAAAGAAAACATTGCAACTGCATCAGCTGGCGAGTGAATTGTGGTCAAAGCCTTCTCACTAGAAGGCATGCTAGCAGTCTGACGCACCGCGACGCCATCGTCCAGGAAAAGGCGGTGTCTGTATCAAGACTAGATCTCACGCTTCGAACACATATATCAGCTGTCTCTGGAGCAAAGTCCGGAAGCAATGGACTATGTGAATCCCTTTCGCTCCAAGCGACTCCTCTATCGCGCCGTGGAGCCAGCCGAAGACGAAAATTTCTTCTTGACGATTCAGCAAGACCCAATTGCCTGGCGGAATTCCAATGCTGCGATCGCGAGACCACAATCTAAGAAGGATGCTATCAGCTACATGAAGCATTGCGCCGAAGAGGCTCTCATAGGCGTGGTCATCTGCCTTGTACCGGACGATGAGAAGTCAAAGGCGGTTCCGATCGGCGCAATGCACTTGTCGCCCGTTCGCTCGCATCTCGGCCACCACAGATACACGGAAATTGGAATCGATATAATCAAGCCGTATCAAGGTCAGGGCTACGGCACTGAAGCAATCGAATGGATACTGGAGTGGGCATTTGAGACGGCCGGCATGCACAGAGTGGCGATCCAGTGTTTCGAGTACAACGAGGGAGCACGTCGCTTGTATGAGAGAATTGGTTTCAAGCATGAGGGAACGAGTCGAGAAATGCTGTACCATCGTGGTCGCTGGTGGGATGATCTTCAGTTCGGTATGTTGGATCGCGAGTGGCAGAGAAGGAGGGATCGGAAAGCCGTACAGACGAAGAAGGATCTATTCTTGCAGGGCATGACGGAGCATGCACAATGCTGAAGTACTGAGATTATAGATCTAGATTCGACGGAGTTCTTCTCTGCACCAAGCCACTGCCAGTGGGAGAAGCTGTCGTCAGCTGAACTCTGGAGCAGTGCAATCTCGACATGCTTTCGATCAGATTCTTTCGTCCCTATCACGTCCAAGATACGCCTCCTCGATCTTCCTTGCGGAAGGCACTGTCGCTCACAGCTTCGGAAAGCTGATCGCCCTCGAAAAAAAATCTCCTCCTCAGGAAAAACCAATTCCTTCCGGCCTCTTCAACTCCGCCGACCCTCTAGTAGCCATCGACCCACTCCTCTTCCTCAACCCAAACGCACTCTTCAAATCCTCCTTCAACCCCATAAAAAAGTCCTCACTCCCCAACTCATCAATCTCCTTCTCACTCGCCCACCAAGCTTCACTACAAACATACCCATCCTTCTTCACATTCCCCGTCTCCTCCACACTCCAAAGAAAACTCGCTCTCAACCACACCGAATCACTCAAATCTTTCGGCTGCACAGCTGTCAAAAGTGCTGTAGCAGATTTACTGGCTCTCAAACGACTCGGATCTACCCCGACTTGTGTCCTCGCAGCTACACGAACATATTCATCTACTGAGATTTCGTCGTCGATTGGTCTGTCGATTCTAGAATTCAAAAGGTTTTCTAATCCGTGGTCTTCTCCTTGGCGCAAGAGTCGGAATAGTGGGACACCGATTTTGTCTTTCCAGGATTTTACTGCGTCGGTGAGTTTTATTAGGAGGACTTTGTCTTCGTGGAAAATCAGGTTGCAGACTACGAGGACGTCGAGTTTTTTTAGACCGAGTTGATGGGCGTGGTAGTCCAGGTAGGCTTCTGCGTGGTCTGTGACGTCGGCTGTGAAGCCGCTGTCTATGGTGTCTTCTATTGCTCCGCTGTCTGACATGTTGTTTGATGTGTGATGTGTGTTGAGATAGTGACTCTATCTGGCTGTTGCAATGGAAGCTTTCTGGATGTTTGAGAATATGAGACTGCTAGCGTGAAGGAAGCCAAGATGAAACGCAACGACGTAATTTGCTTTGCCTGAACCTCCGCATCTTGTTCAGATCAGCTTGGCGAATGAGACGATCTGTGTATATGGTCATTCCTGCGAATGAGGTTGCTGAACCAGACTACGCCAGCCCCCAACGTCACTCCACAGGCGCGATCTAGGCCAGTGCGGAGAAGGACCCGAGCCGTCACTAGTGGTGCAGGAACTCTTGGACAGCAGCTGTCTTCATTCATGTTTCTACAAGCAGGATCAATTGGGCGACGGGACTCAAGCAGTGGTTTGCATTACTCTATACGTCGATTGGACACTTCACATTGTCCCCGAGCAGATTAATCAGCTCTTTCACATCGCTCAGCTTATCCAAGTCAAGCACCTTCTTCTCAATCTCATCTCTTCTCTCATTACTGAGGACATCTTTCACCAGCATTCTCCACTTATTGACGATATCCTCGCTGCTTGCTGGTGGATCAATGCCTTTTGGCGCATTAACAGTCTCCTTGAGCTCCTTGCCATCCTTGAATTTCATCACCACTGTGGTCTTGAACAAAGCATCATCACCTTGATCGAGAGCTGGATCATGTTCCGGATGGATACGAGACATAAGGTTTCTGATCTCCGGCCGATTGAGCTTGCCTGCGCCATATTGTGCCATGAGCACCTCCCTATCCAGAAGCTGGGCGGCAGCAGCGTACTGAATAGACATCTGTGCTCCAGTGCTGGTGAGAGGCTTGTCTGGCGGTGCAACCCAGCCACCATGTTCATAGGCGGGCTTGCCGTGCTTGGTCTTGATAGAGACGATTTCGTCCAGCTTTTCGACTGCAAACCTGTCTGGGTGTGCTTTCTGCAGATTCTCGACACAATCGATCGTGCTGTGCAAAGCAGCCATCGCGGCGTGAAGCTTGACTCGGATGCCATGGATTTCCCATCGGGAGCCGAGATCCTTGATCAGCTCCTCTGGAAGGGTCTTGGGTTCTTGAGTGATGCCTTGACCGAAGCAGCTCAGAAAGCCGCCGTACGGCACTTCGTATACTTCTTGGATGCCAGTGTAGTTCTCTTTCGCCATTAATGCTCCGAACAGGCCGTTTCGAGATGCGAAGCCGTGCTGCATCCGCTTGGCCATGGATCCGAACTGTGCTGACATGAGACCACCGGCTTGTGTGCATGCAATACCGAGAGCTGATTCTGTTTGAGCTGGAGTGAGGCCTAAGAATGAAGAGACTGCCGCTGCGGATGCAGAAGGTCCCTGCACAGCGCCGCTATGCCAGCCTCGCGACAACAAGTCACCACCACGAAGAGCGAGGCCAACTCGAGGTCCAATCTCACAGCCAATAACATACGCCTTCAGGAAGTCTTCGCCAAAGAAAGACTTGCCAAAATCCTCTGTCGATTCAGCAGCAGCAAAAAGAGCAGGCACAATAATCGAGTTCGAGTGCAGTGGAGCCCTTGAATGATAGTCATCCAACTCGAAACCTTGGGTGAAAGTGCTGTTCAGGATCGCAGCAGCAATGGGCGAGAGCTTCTTGCCTTGCCATCCTATGACGGTGCATTGGCCGTCTGGCTCCATTTTGAAGATGCCATGGGCGGCAGCTTCGGACCATGGTAGATGAGATGCGACTAGAGCACATGCTATGCCATCCAGGATGAGATACTTTGCTCGCTCGATGACTTCGGATGGGATATCTGTAAAACTCGTGCCGTGAATCCAGTTGCAGAGCTGGCCGGTCACACCTTCGGGATGACTTGGGGAGGAAGACATGATATGTTGGTGGTTTGGTCAAATCTGACAAGTAGGTGTTTCTTCTTACCTGTTTTCAGCTCCGCTCGATGCGGTTTATGCTCTTAAGTATGGGCAGCTGTTATACCTGTTGCGCCGTTGCATCATCTGGCTTCAGCGATGTCGAAGTCGCTCAGAGGCCGTGATCGCGTAGAACGTGCTGCTTACTCCCATGGGTGACCTGCCGGGCGATCTCCATGGCGAGTTCACGCAGAGGCTGAAATAAGTTGAAGTCGTGGCGTTGACGGCTGGCATCATCGAGAGCCTGCCGATGATCGGGCCGGTCCAGCAACACAGCTCCGACATCGAGACTTTGGCCGCCAAACCCTTTCCAGCTTTAACAAAGCATCGATTCTAACACCGCTTGTGAACAAGTGGGCATCGTTATAAAAGGCACGATCTCGCGAGAACGGAGCGTCCCTCGCGTTGCCATTGCTATTCTGGAAGACTCAGGAAGACAAGCTGCCTTTGAACCGTGACCTTTCGCGATTTACTACTTGGCGAAGCTCACCACGTCAATTACCAAGTAGTCGTAGTTAGAAGTGTGGATTAGACACCTGTATAGCGTCTCATCGCTTCGTTCAGTTGTAGAAAGACTTCGTAGTGTCTTCGCTCGTTCTCGTCGAAGATTTCGTCGACCGCTGCACTCCAAGTTGGGTCACGAGCTCGAGATTTGGCCTCAAAGTATTCTCTGCCGCGAACGCTGAAGCCGGCGCCTTCCCAATCGATGATACCTGTGATGCGATAGGTCTGCTCGTCAACAAGAATGTTGCCGGGATGCAAATCTCCGTGCGAGAAGATTTTAGTATCATCAGTGAGTCGAAGAACTTGCTCGGCCATAGCTTGGTCTAGATCATCGAATGCGCCCTCTGGCCGCGCGTTGTGTAGTGCATCAATAAGTCCCTGATTGTACTCCTGGCGAGTCCTGAATGGCCCGTATGATAATTTAACGTTCTCCCAGGGAAGATGGATGAAGAAGACATCGACGCTGGGCTTTTCCCAAAGAGCACCAAAGAAATCTCCGCGAAGGGAGCTGATCTCCCGCATAATGTCTCGTAATTGATTCACGAATGAGGTCCTGTCAATCGGCGAAAGATGCTTCCATATGTGTGACAATGGCCTGCCTGGCATGTGGTCCATGAATATATACCCATTATCCTCTGAAACATATGCCTCGTGCACTTTTGGGACTGGAATTTTTGTCATGCGAGAGACGAAACGCATGGCCTCAGCCTCGCTAAGCTTGATGAATTTTCCTGCTTTGAGGACTTGATTGGTGTTTTCGATAGTATATATAGAAGGCGCATCGTATTCATCAGGCAGACTTTGCGCTCCTACCGGTAGCACAAGTGTTGAAGGGGGGAACAGATCGGCAAGGATGTCATCAGTGTCATCCATGACTTGAAGGTGCGCGACGGCCGAAGCTTTGCCCTTCTCAGCGTCAGAATCTCTGGTGTGTAGGCTTCGAGCAACGATATCGCAAAGGAATATGGAAGATAAGTGTTGATCCACATGACATTGGCGACGTCGAACTCGTGAATGAAGACCAAGAAATCGATGGTGTAGGTGCAGGGGAAGAAATCCAGATCCACAAGATGACGCAAGCCACGGCCGAGATGAACACACCAGGAAGGCGGCTTGGGTAGACATCGCTTCCATTCAATACTGCTATCTCAGCAGAACACATTTACTCATCATAGAATGCCGTACGCCATGCAGCGATTATGCAACCTGTTTCATCGCAAATCCAAACAAAGAGTCCATACTGACCCAACCCCATCCGGATTTATCCAAATACGCCTTGACCACATCCCAACTTACTGCAAAGCGGTCTCTGTTCATACCCGCCAGTACCTTCGCCTTCTCCTTCTGCTCGTATTCAGGCTTCGCAAGTCCACCAGCACCCATCTTCTCCAAGGACTTGTCCACATCAAAGATCGATTGCAGATATAGTAGCTGATTATATAAAGCCTTTTCGGTGTATTCAAAGGACATGCGTCCGGAGCAGCCATATGCAAGGCCTTTGGGTCCAAGACATCTGTGGCCGTAGACAGAGATCTGTCGTGTTCGGATGCCGCAAGTTGGTTCATCACATTTAAGCCAGGCGGAATAGTACTTGGCAGTGTGTCGCCGGATCTGAGTCTCCAGCTGTGCTGTCAGAGAGAGCGTTGTCATCCGCTTTCTGCACTCTGCTCTTGGACAGGCGATGCCATCATTTGTCAAGATACCAACAGGAGTGATCGGTGTCTCTGCAGGATCTGCTTCATAGTTCATGCCACGGTATTCAAAGTGCTGCTTGCAGCCCAAGCACAGGAGATCGAGGGGTTCGCAATCTTTGTATCGAACGTGATCTGGGACCTGGGACTCCAATCGGGTGATTTCGTTGCTCTGCTCCGAGGATTTGGCGGCACCAGATACACGATACTTGCTGGTGTCGAGCCCAAGACACTCTGCAAGCAATGTCACATTCGTGCCACTAATGGGCGCGCAGAGACGTTCGACCGGCGGCAGAATCTGCTTGTGCAGGTAGTAATCAACGTCCGGCGCCAATCCGCTATCCTTGGCAAGCACATCCTCGAGGTCGTAAGCATTCTTGGCTGCGTGTTCTTGCTTGCCTTCGCTGTCGCCGCAAATGACAAAAGACATAACGTCCTTTGCGTGGACCTGTTTGCCCTTGGCCATGCGCTTGAGAGCAACTTGCACTGCCGGCATAGTGCTACCATTCGGATAGTCTTTCGGGTTCTTGCCGAGCTGTGTATAGATCGTGTACTTGTGCACCGGGATCTCCTTGCTACGCATCTTCTCGCCGAGTTGCCGAAGATGATCATGGATCTTGGAGACGACCACTTCTGGCTCTTCTCCAGATAGAAGGTGATTGAGCAGTTCCCTGCGTCGCTGTTAGCAGACATTGAATGACGGATGGACTTGGAACTTACTTCGAGGTGTCCTTGGACAGCTGACAGTACTCTCTTCGCTTCATGTCCAGACCTTTGACATCAAGCTTCTCCTTCCAGGTATTGTCGCCAGTGTCGACCATCTGGATCGCGGCGTACTTCTTCTTGGCATGCAGAAGCAGACGTCTGAAGATGTGGTCAATCTCGATCTCAAGCAGCTCGTACCGCTCATTGACGCTCTTCTGGAACTCTTTGCCCATCTTCAGGGCATCGAGGATGTTGTCGACATTGGTGTTGACCATGACAGAGTCGGTATCACCATAAATGACACGGAGAGCATGCGCTGACTCTGCCAGGTCTTTCGTCGCTTGCAGAACTTCACGACCCTTCGAAGTAGTCAGGGCCGCGAGCGGTCGGGCGTAGAAACGAGACTTAGTGTAACCCAGACAACCATACATGGAGTTGGCCGTCAGCTTCAAGGCCATCTGCTTGACGTCCCAGGTTGCGAGCTGATCTTCCGTGGCGCTCTTGTCTTTCATGAGCTTCTTTACCTCTCGACGTCGGCTGACCAGTGTTCGAATAAGTCTTGGTAAAATACCTTTGTTAGAAGTATCCTCCGGGACTTCAGGAACGCGGTCGTCCTCCTCGGCAAAGTCGCTTCGGTCGACAGTCGTGAAGCAAATGTTGTACTCCTGGATCAGCGAAGGATACAACGAGTTGAAGTCCATGACCAGGATGAACTTGTCGTATAGTCCCTTCTCTGGCTCGAATACGAGACCACCCTTGAACTTGTCCTTCTTCTTTGCATCGGCGCCCTCCTCGCCTTCGGCGTCAGCCTCTTCCGCCTTCTTGGGAGCGCCTTTGCCCCAGACCTTGTCGGGACAGATGTACTTGTTTCTGTAGAACTCGTGAAGCAGAATGTACTCGTTTCGCTCTGATCGCGTACCGCTCAACGTTCGAGCCCACGAGTTACCAGCCAGGTTGGTTAGCACTTTTGTCAGCGGCAGAAGCTGTCTCTTGAAAGCAAGAGCGGCAGTATAGAAGGTGTCGATTTCGCACATCTTGACATAGTTCATCAAGCCATCCTTCGATGTGGCCATGGATAGTGCTTTGTCGTTGTCGATGTCTTTCCGAATGTAGTTGCCGCCGAGGTAGAGGGACACCATTTCATCGAGACTCCAAGATTGACATGCAGTCATTATGCTCTTACCCATGTCATTGGCAAGGTCGCAGAGTAGACGTCCGGCGGCGAGATGTCGTTCGGCAAAGAAGCTGCCGCCGCCTTTACCAATGTTCTTAGGCCAGTCACCACGCTTCATTCTGCCGATACGGTGCCAGCCAGGAGTCTTGCGATCACGCATGCGGCTGAGCAAGATGCCAAGGTCTACGTCGTCCAGCTTGTGGCCAATGATGGCATCGGGATCGTGTCTCTGAATGATCGCAAGAAGCATGGATAGAAGGCCCTGCTCGCTCCTCTCCAGCTTGATTTGATGCTTTTGTTGTTCTGCGAGCGTCTTGAAAGCTTGTGGATAGTCCTTCTCGAGTGGTCTCATGACGGTGAAGAGTCTGCTAGGAAGCTGTTCAACAGGCGTCGTATCTGTCAAGGAGATGTTCTCGTAAAAGCGCAAGCTAGCAACCAGAATCTCGTTCTTGTTCTCCTTGGCGTTGAAAGTCGTCCTGAGAGACATGGACATCATGGTTAGTGGAGGAGCCTCGAGGTTGTCTGAGTCGCCAAGGGTAGTGATGCCGTTTGGTTTGCTGACTTGCAATTCAAGCTTGCACCATGATGCGTTGTTGACTGCGTTGAAGTCCGCTCCTTCAATACTCAGCCAACAAGGCCCCATGATGTTCTTCCAGAGCACAAATTGCTCAAAGAGTGCGGTGTTGGTGCCGAAGACGTGCGAAAAGGTCTCACCGCGGTAGTCTGTAGAGATAGCAGGCTTGTCGTAGGGATAAAGCAGCTTCAAATATTCCGCTTCCTTTGGAATGCCGGGAAGCTCAAAGGCGTACTTTCGTGTCGAAGCCTTGATCTTGTGCATGGTGACCTTGTTCCTAGTCATGAGCTGGTCGACTTCCTGGTACACATCTGAGAAGTCAATTTCTTCTGTCGTGTCCTTGCCACCTTTCTGGCGGTACTCTCGTGGGAGGAAGTAGAGCTTGCGCAGAATGTTGTCGACTTTGACAAAGCAGGAGACATATCCACCCATCCTTCGATTCTTAACTTTTCCAAAAAGACACAGACTGCCATTGACTTCGGTGTAGTCGGTCCAGAAGAAGCGTAGCGAGCCATCGTCCTCGAGAGCATCTCTCGAATCCAGCTTGCCCGCGGAAACAGTCTCCTGTGCTGGACTGCTAAGAATGTTCAACTTCGAAGCGACGTTGTTGATTGCTGTCATGTCAACGTCCTCTGCTGGTCCTCTCGTAGGCGAGGAGCTGTCTGGTGTTGGATAGGCCGGTTTGACGAGCTTTGGAGCTGGTCGACTGCCACGAATGTTGACATTTGCACTCTTCAGCTTAGAACCAGCATTGACCTCAGCAATTTCCATCAAGTCCTCCTCTTCCGCTTCCTCCGCCTTGATTGTGGACTGCTCTTTGCGCTCTACTGCTTTCGCAGCAGGCGATGAAGGCAGTGGGTCGCTCATCATGGGCACATCGTCGTCTGCGGGGATGACATATCCGTCATCCTCGTTCGCCATCATTGCTGGGGGAGATGAGGTGACAGCGGCTGCAGCAGGCTTGCCTTGGCGATGTCTTACAGGTTCGCGGTCTTCTAAAGGAGGTGAAAGCACTCTTGTCTTTCGACGATCGTTGCTCTTGATGGCCTTGCCATAAGACGGTGCTCGTGACTGCACATTGGCGTCGACCTCGCCAAGCAAGTCGGCCATGAAGTCATCATCTTCTCTTGTTCGTACAGGCTTCGGCTTGGGCGCGGCATTATTCGTTTTCTGGTTGAAGTATTTGCTTATACCCTTAGTGAGCTTCTCCTGTCGTTCGGCATCCTCTTCGCGCTTTCGCTTGGCTATATCACATGGTCAATATTGTGCGAGCTTCACTTATTCTGAGTTTCACATACCGGCCTTGCTGTTCCTAGGCAGATCCTCCTCACTCTCGCTGTCGTACATGGGCTGTCGCTCGTCCTGCCAGTCTTCGCGTCCGTCGTCGGCATAACCCTCGCCATTGTCGTCCACCACAAAGTCATCTTGATCGAGACGACTCCTTACTACCTTCTTGTATCCCTCATCGTCGACCGTCTCGTAGATCGACTCGGCCTCCTGCACTTCATAGTCGTCGAATGCAGTCTTGCCCGCCTTACGCAGAGCGCGCAATTGGGCTAGTCTTTCTGCTCGAGACGGAGCCATTGTCGTATGCTGAACGATCACATGCAGATGCTAAGTCAGAATATACACAGGCTATGCTGGGAAAGAGCAAAGGGCGAAGTGATGTTCTGGTGGTAAGCAGTGAGGAGCAAAGCTGCTGTTTCGATGCGCGCTTGGAGATCGCGAGCGCGTTCACGCGTTTGCCGGAGAAGAGCCGCTGATTCAGCTCCCGCTCTTCTGTCCGGCGCCCACAGTGCCAAGACTGAAGCGGCCCAAGCGCCCACATCGCATCTCAATTCTGCGCTCGGCGAAAGAGATTCGTTCTTCAGGTCACGACGACTGCACAATCGCTGGTATTTGATCCAACACCGACAAAATGGTATGCAACACAGTATCGTCTATTCAACGCGCATTATCTAACACACTCTCAGGCGATCAAGCACAACCAGCAGATCCAGTACAACCGTAAGGACAACATCTGGAAACACACCACCCATTCGCACACATTTACTGACATTTTCCAGACTTCCGCAAGGACTGGCAACGCCGTGTCCGCGTGCACTTTGACCAGGTAATTCCCCGCTCATGCCCATAGACGCTGAGTGCAGTGGCGCCTGCGAGTGCAAAGAACCAAATTCTGACCCGATTTCTGCTGTATAGCCTGGTCGCAAGCAGCGCAGACGCAATGCTCGCCAAGCCAAGGCCGCAAAGGTCGCACCACGCCCAGTTGACAAGCTGAGACCCGTCGTCCGCTGCCCAACTGTCAAGTACAACCGCCGCATCCGTGCCGGTCGTGGTTTCTCCCTCGCTGAGTTGAAGGTATGCATGCGGCTACAGAAGAGCAGACTTGGACACCAACATTGACGATCGCAACAGGAAGCTGGCATCGCCCGAAAGCTTGCCCCAACCATCGGTATCAGCGTCGACCCACGCCGCCAGAACCTCTCTGAGGAGTCCCTCAAGGCCAACGTCGAGCGCCTGAAGGCCTACAAGCAACGTCTCGTCCTGTTCCCACGCAAGACCAAGTCTCCAAAGAAGGGCGACGCCGAGAAGAAGGAGGTCGAGGCTGCCCGCCAAATCGGCGAGTCTGGCCACCTCTACGACGGCAAGGTCAAGATCTCCAACCAGGCATTCCCAATCTCCAACAAGGTCGCCATCAAGGAGGGCAAGCTTTCCGACTACCCAGCCACCGAGAACGCATACCGCCAGCTCCGTGTCGCCCGCTCCGACGCTCGTCTTATCGGCAAGCGCGAGAAGCGCCAAAAGGCCAAGGAGGAGGAAGAGGCCAGCAAGAAGAAATAAGCGGATCGCCCACACGATGGTCCTGCTTTGATGTGATGGAAGCGATTCATGATGACAAGTATGGCGTTGGGAGGATTGATGGCAAGTACGATGTTACGGAAAGCCTGGCGCATGAAAAATGGGCTCGAACATGGTTATGGAATGATAGCATAGCCAGTTGCATGCAAACCACGTCTTCAATCGCTTCCATTGAGCATTTACTTCTCATCTTCCTGAAGACCCTGGAAATCATGCTTCGCACTCCTCGATCTTCTACTCACAAATCATGTCTACTAATCCCACCCAACGGTATCTTCCACTCCTTTTTCCCATCCTCCTTCGCACCTTCATACACCTCCCAAATCGACCTCGCACTCTCCCTACTAACCCCAGCTTTCCTCCCCGGCATACTCGCCAACCTCAAAATCCGCCACAAAGCCTCAGTATCCAATTTCTGATACTCACAATACCTCCCCAAAGCACTCTCCTGAATCTCACTCGGCTTAATTTTTGAGCCTCCGAAATCAATGCACACTGGTGTGAAACCTGGTGCACACGGATGACCTTGTTGGGAGATACATGTTCTTCGGACCATGATGACCAGATTGTGGAGGTGTTTTATATGTGGGCCTCGGGAGTGGAGGAAGGTTGTGAAGCTGTCTTTCATTGTTGAGGAGGAGGTTGGGTTGTCGGAATTGATATTGATTTGATTCAGTGGCGATGAAGATGCCTTTCCAAGGTGATAGAAAACGAATTTCGTATTAGAGATCAAGATGGGAAGCACTTCGGATCTGATTTGTTTGTTGGTCAAAGCCAGGGCTAGGAGGTTTTTGCCTTCTAGTTGTGGGATGTGAGGGACGAGGTCAGGTGGAATTTGGCGGAATTGGATTCCTGATTGGTGTTGGAGAGATAGTCGTTGATGTCGAGGATAAGGATATATGGTCTGATCTGGAGGGTAGATGTGATCGTAGATTCTGTTTCGAAGTTCTGCTGGGAGGCCAAGGAGGTGAGATGTAGGCTGAAGTGTTGTGAGAGAGGAGGAATTGAAGATGGAGTCGATGTCCATGTTGAGAGACATGGTGATCGATGTTTAATGATATAGAAAGAGAGCTGGTGGACCTTCGGCGTTTGATATATTCTATTCGATTTATGGCTGAGCTGCGTTGCACAGCCTTGATAGAGGCCGCCCATTGCAACCCGAAATGGCAAATGCTGTATTTCGACACACACGTCTAAAGGACAGTATATACTGGTATACACTTCACGCGTAACAGTCTCTGGTTCAGTGCTTGATGTGTGTAGTCTCTCAAAGGACAGCAGGACCTCTTACGAACAGCAGCGCAACCACATTGACCACCCCAAAGCCGATCTCAGTCCAAGCACTATCTTTCAGCTCAGCGCTTTCTTTCAAGAACATATATCCTGTCAGTATATGTACGAATGCTCTTGCAATCAGCGCTCGGCGATGTAAACTCGGTCGACTGGCGGCGAAAAGGGTGAAGAGTCCCATGTTCAGGAGCTGGAGACTGCATCGCGTTTAGCTCTAGATAGTACTGGACTTCCCTTTCCATACCTCAATGTCTGGCCTACAGCAGGCGGTATATTGCCGCCGAACTTCTCAACTACTCGAGCAACCCAGTCGGTTGGTCGTACGACGCCATAGAGTCCAAGTGTGGTGTTGAGGGCGCCTTGCAGGCCGAGCACTACTGATGGTATCGATATGCGAGTCGTCATGCTGTAGATCAGAGTGGAAGTAATAGAAGACGAAGCAGAGACAGCAGCTCAGCTGAAACACATTCCACGCCCGCTTTCGCGTCTTCTCTCCTTATTGAGACGCCTTTGCTGAAGCTCTTTCGACATCGTGGTGCCGTATTGTTCTGTGGATGACCTGAGGGCAGTTCTGCTGTGGAGACGAAGCCACTTTCCCGCTACAGCTCAGAATCATCGCTGTTTGCCCAAATGAAGCCGTCAAGTCTCTTGTCATGCGAATGGCCTGACATGATTGTGCGGTATCAGGATCGATGGTTCGTATGTTGATGCTGGAAATGGCTTGGCGCGAAAAGCATCGGTGTCGGAGCATCCCTCGATCCCATCCGCTCGGCGCTTGCTCTTGGACAACAACATTTCATCCCCAGGACAATACCGCAAATTTGTCTGCATGTATGCATGCCGCAGGGCAGCAGTAATCGCTGGTCGGCTTCGCAGGTATCGACCCGCCACGATACGACCTTACCAGCTTCAGCTCGATGTCAAAACATCCGAAGTCGACCAACCCTCACGGCGAAACCAACCATAATGCAATGCAATCAGCGCATGCTTCACTTTTTCAGCGCTTGTCCTAGCCACGATCCGCCCTACATTTGACCGCGCGACGAAATGTACCACCAAAATCCACGCGTCTCTGCGAAGGCTCTCACATTCTGGCGGTGCTGTTGCGGCCTCACAGAGTGCACCGCCGGAACAGCTGCATAGCCAAGCCGCAGTCCCTTCATGCAGGCTCTGATCATCTCTCACCTATGAGCTGCTTAGCTTCGGTCCCGGCATGATGCGCGATCATGTCTGAGTGGTTTACTGTAGCGAGCCAATTAGTGCGCATTTGGCTCAGCCTTTAGCTGAGCACCGCCATCTGTGATCATGGATATACATAAGGGACTAAACTTCTATCGCAGGAGAGATTGACTAGACATGTATTGGAGCGCTACCACGACCATCTGATGCCCAATCTATCCTGCGACGCTGCATTGCTGGCCTCGCAACAGTCCTCCGTAATTCAAGGCCCCTTCTCTCGAGCTTAGTGATGGCCGCAGCATTACATTTGGTGTCCTCTGACACCGAGCTGAGCATCCGGCCAAGGCACGAATCTGCCTTTAATGGCTCGACATACGCCTTCACAGACGAGAAATCGCCCCACGCCCAGCTGATAAATGTGCTAGATCGGCTGCGCAACATGTCTATCAATGTGGACCAAGACACAGCGCCCAATGTAGTCCCAAAGGTCGCATCAGACGACGCAGGATTAGAACAGAAAAATCAATGGAATGGTCGGCAGCAGGTGACTGCATCACAAACTCTTGCACAATGTGAAGCGCAGCAGCTAGCGATGCGCGAAACCGTGCAGAGGCACAACGACGATGTAGTGCCGCTTCTGAAAGCGCTACTCCCGACATACGACAGCTGTACTATCGCCATCAGCGAGTATGAATCTCTCACGCAACGAGAAGCACAGCTCGCTTTTCTCAAATTGGTTGCCTATGTCGCCACGAACAATTTTGCAGGCATGGACGATCCCATGTGGCGAGACCTGATCTATCGAGTTCTCGGTTCCGTGCTCTCTCCATTAATTCAGGGACGAGCCATTCCTGTACAACTCTGGAAAGAAATCTCTGAACTTTATCTGCTGAAGCCAATGGCGGAGACCATGTTCCGATGCGCGATGGAGAAGAATGATACTGAGATGGTGGACCGCATTCTCAGTTGGCCTGGCGTCACGATCAATGTGAATGGACAGGCTTGTATCATGGACGGCAAAAAGTATACCGCCATAGAGCTATCAGCTGCCATGAACAACATCATCCTGACTCAGACTCTTTTACGGCACGGGGCAGATGCGACAGCGACTCTCGGGACCCCATCTGCTTTCGTGTATTGCGAGTGTACTGTGCAGTCTGGTGGCGCACTGTATCATGCCTTGTTATACACTCCCGCAAAAGCTTCCACATCCAACGTGCCAGTGGCGCCAATTCCCCCAATACTTCGAGAAAACAACGCAGAGCTGGTCACTTTGTTGGTGGAAGCCGGAGGCACGATTTGCTCACATAAACTGCGGTACATCCTGAGTATTGGTGGGGTCCGACATGTTCGACCACTCCTCAGCATCTCGAATCCCAAAAACTGCCGAAGCTGGGCAGAGGCTGGTGTAATCCACGAAGCCTGTTACAGAATGACCTTGTCAGAGCAGCTTAATTTTCTCCGGGATCTAAGTCAGATTGGTGTGGATTTAACAGTATATTTTCGGTACCACACTCCGCTAGAGGAAATCCCGAGGAATCGGCTAGATTACGAGGTCTTGTACCCTTCTCACATCATCGATATTGCAGCGCAATGTGGCCATCTCGAGGTCGTCAAGCTCCTCCGCAAATGGGCCAACGACTTCACAGACGATACGATGGTGGCTGGTATAAGGTCTTCAAATACAGAGATGGTAGCCTACCTGATAGAACAAGGAGTCAACTGGGAATGCTTCAGCGCCGCTTACTTGACGACTCCAGTTGCAGAAGCGGTACGTGTCGGTGACTCGGCCACTGCAAGTCTGTTCAGTCCCAGCAATGAGTCGGAGCTCTCAGAGAATGCATATTGCGCATTGCTAGCGGCGGCATCGGAGGTTGGCAACCAGCCCTTGCTAGAGAGGCTCATCGCTTCGAAACACAGCCGGCATGAGCGCACTCTAGGGTATGCTCTTACTCGTGCCTGTAAACATAACCAAACAGCTGCGGCGAGGATACTTCTGAATGCGGGAGCTTCGTTGAGACGCGGGGACTATACGGCAGTAATGGGGTATGCGGGGCAGGAGTACGATGACCACGTTGGTACATGTTCTTGTCCTCGGCCGCTGGAGTCCGCCCTGATCAACAGGAATGAAGAATTGATGGAGCTGCTGCTTGATCACGGTGCTGCTGATAACATCGATCCCCACTTCTTCAGTGGTGGAAGCAGAGTGGAAAGATGTGCCATCGAGTGGGGTTCATCTAAGGTCATTCGACGACTTTATCTCGCAGGTCACACTTTTAAACAGCAACTGAAGTGGGCCGTCGATAAGGGAAGCCTGCAGACGGTAGAGTTTGTGCTTTCACAAGGTTCGCGCGACGATGATGTCTACGTCTGGGAGCTTGCCGCAACTCTTGAAGCGGCTGTGCTTACGGAAGATGAGAACTTGCTCCGTCTACTTCTTGAGCACAAGTACGGGATACATCCTTCTGTTGGACCTGAAGCTTTTGCGGCCGCCGTTGACCGTGCGCCGCATTTCTACCGCATACTGGTTGAGAAGGCTCTTTCATCGCCGGTTCCCTCTCGCTTGGGTATGTACGAGTGGAGGCAGTACGATGTCATTTTTCGTGAAGCTATCCGGCGCCGACGTACTGACATCATTCGTTGGTTGTCAACATACATGTCCAAGGAAGCGAACTCTAAGGCAGCAGCGATGCAAGAATCATTATTGGCATCTGCTTTGGCACAGCAAGGAATTGGCTTTCTCCAGTTCATGGCAGACAGTGAGTTGTCCTTGGACCGCCTAGTTGATCGAAATCGTTTGCAAACGCATTGGGGCGGCGTGAGAGCAACCTGCGATACTCCATTGACTCAGGTGATTCGAAGTAAGAGACCATCACTGGTCAAGTCTCTCCTAGACCACGGTGCAGACGTGAACTGTCCTGCAAAGCATGGCGTGAAAAGAACACCACTTCAACAAGCCGCTGAGATTGGATCGCAAGAAATCATCGCATTACTGCTCTCGTACGGTGCGGATATAAGAGCTCCACCAGCCACAAGAGGTGGTGGCACACCAGTTCAATTGGCCGCAATGAAGGGATATATCGGCATTGTGCAATATCTTGTAGAGCACGGTGATGATCTGTGGGCACCAGCTGGGACGGTAGATGGCTACACTGCACTTGAAGGAGCCGCTGAGCATGGCCGTTTTGAGATGGTGCATTTCCTTGCAGCTTGCAGACCTCCCGACCTGTCGCAATATGACAAAGCTGCCGAACTCGCCAAGAGGAACGGACACAGTGCTATTGTGGAAATGCTCGAATCCATGCTTCAGGCTCGACTGGCAGAAGCGCGTCCAGTTACACAATCAGCGCCGGAATTGTCACCCATGGAATCATCCCCAGCTCCAGCAGTCCGAAGGCACTATGTGTGTATCATATGCAAAGCACAATTTGGGAGAGCGTTTGTACTTCGAAGACACGAGAAGACTCACAAAGATATCTATCCGCATCGATGTTTGGACTGTGGCAAGTCTTTCCGCCGGGAAGACATGCTTAAACGACATATGAGGATTCATGACGAGAACAGCACGAGCACGTGTCATATCTGTGGAGACGAATTCAGTCGATCAGACACATTACTGCAACATAAGCGGACGAAGCATCCTGGGGCAACATGAATTTTGTCATGCTCAAAGGACCACGATTTCTCCAACACAAAAGTGGTCATTTCTTGGTCTTGGAGAAACGATAATAGATGTGACACTGGGGTGCTGCAGGTGCTGCACAGTGCTGTCTCACTCAACAACATATTTGCCGGTCTCCCCGCCTAACCCTGTAGGAGAGCTTGCTGCATCTCATTCCAAGTACACCAACTTCGCGAGCAGTTGTGCCTGCGACATTGGTCCTCACTTCGTTGTCCTAGTCTAGTGTGCCAGCTGTGCGCAGAGCTTCGGCTGCTGCAAATTAAGACATCCACCAAACAGGTAGAATTTCTGTGATGCATCTAAAGAACTTCAATCGACCATCACAAGCAGTGCAAGTCTCACAGGGTCCAGACCTTGGCCACGTGGGGACCTGGAGCTGGATCATGCCATCCTTCAAAGCTCTTCAGCTTCAGCCACAAAAACTGCCAAGAGCTGGAGATCACAACTCAAACCTCAGAATAGCCATTGACGATTCACCTTTCACTCAATTCTGCTGACAATGAACCCTCTCGACTGCGCCTGTCTGCTACACTGGCCTGATGCCAATGCTCGCGAGCTCTGCAGGTCTGAGGTCTAACACGGTCTTTGAAGCACCCTACTGGATACCACGTGGCTACGGCGCGGCTGAACATATTTCACGACAACATCGCTCATACACTGCATGCTCTTGGCAGGATTGGGCTCGATGCTCACCCAGATTTGTGCCATTGAATGCATCAGGATGGCTCGAGTGGCTTGCGGCTACAATCTCAACACGAGCGGAAGCCCCGAAGAGCACATGAGATTCATGAGAGCAACCAATGAATCTGGATTGTACGCGAGATCATGGCGGTATGAACAGAGGGACGATGTGAAGATAAAAGAGTGCTTATGCTTCCACTCCGAAGGGCTTCTGGTCTCCTTCCACACACAAATACAACTACTGTGAGGTGATCTTGAACTTCAGTCTACACAACACTGAATCAAGTGGACGCTGAGTCAACCACAATGGCAACTGAAAGAATTCTCACGGAGGTGAAGAGCGGAGATCTACCTTCCATTAGTATCGGAAACTTCAGCTGGCAGGCTGTTGGAGAGAAGCAACTGCTGTCATGGGCAGCGAACGGAGCAGTGACCAATGGCGCGGGCGCTGCAGCAGTACAACCTGCTGCTCCAAAAGGTGACGATCAGCAAGTACTTCTCAACAAGGCGTTTGCTACAGCGCCACCTTTGACGAAGGAAGACTTCCCTCTGAACCTGCTCGAGAACAAGACCTTTTCTGGCAAGGGATACAATACCATCTGGCGAGGAGCTAGCGATGTGCTAGAATTGAACCTCACGGCAGAATCGACAGCATTCACTGCATCTCTTGGCAACGTTCCCAATCGAGGTGTGAGTCAGAATGATATCACACTGAAGGGACTGGCATATCTTCAAAGAGTTGGAGCTTTTGAGGATGAGACCACTGGCCTTGACAACTCCAAGAATCCTTCCGCAATCCATCTTGAGCCCGGATGTCTCATGCTCGTCCCAAATTGCGCGAGCCCGACGCAAGGCGCAACAATGAACCGCATGGCTTCCGTTCCCCATGGTACCACTATCAATGCACAAGGCCTGGCACCTAAAGCCATGCAATCGACGACCACAGATGCACTTCGCAAAAGCATCATGGGTGTCAGCATTACCCCCTTCAACATCGGCAAGCCTAACAGTCTTGCAAACTTCTTCCAAGATCGGCAGACGATTGGTACAGGCAAAGTGGCAAATCGACTGCCGGGCAATCTCACAAAGTTCTCAGGTGAGTCAGAAAAAGCTCATATACATTTGTTTTCCTACTTACATCAATCCAGAAAAGAAAACCATCGACCAAAAAGTCCTAGACAACCCCAATGAAGTCCTGACCAGAGCCCTCGATGGCCAACAGATCGAATCTTTCACAACCTTCGTAGTAACCACCGACCCTTCCACGAGAAAGGCAAAGAATACTTCGGCGGAGGAACCGCAAACATCGGATTCCTACTCGGCACAACCGTCTCCGGTCCTCTCATGACGAACGGTAAACCAGACCCCGTGAACGGCCAACCAACACCAGGAGGAAACGAGAATGCTCATGCCATCAGAATGAAGTGCAGATACTGGATTGAAACCGTCACTGATTCATTGACCATTAAGCCTGGGATTAAAGAGCCCTTCAAATTTCCTCCGAGAGTGAGCAAGACGGGAATTCCTGGTCCCACATTCGTTGCGCCGCCTACGGATAAGTTGACGCAGGAAAAGAAGATTAAGGTCAAGTGGACACAAGTTCAGTACTCGCAGGACGTTACTTTGAATTTCAATGGGCTGAGTTGGCCGCATATTAGTGTTGCTACGTTGGGGGATGTGGGGACGTATACTTTGGTTTTGGAGAAGGATACTTTTGGGCCTGTTGGGGCGTAGAGACGATTCTTCAAGTCAAGTCGGTTCGCGATGAATCCGTGGTCGTTTGACATTCAACGGATCTCTTACGCAGCGATGTCTTCCATCCTCAGCAACCCATCTGCCATCCCCGCTGCAGCCCAACCTGCCACGTGTAAGTTTGGGTTCCAGGCGAGTGCGGTGATCGCAGTCTTTTCCTCGTAGATGGTTTTGAACAGTACACCGTTCTTTGAATTCTGAGATGACTTCCCATCGAGTGAGATCCTCTCCGCTTTGAAGCCTTCTGAGATGCGCGAAAGACCAGCTCCACCAAGCATGGCCCTGTCCAGAGCATCCTGCTTCTGGGCCTGTTGTTGGTCTGGACCCAATGCGTCTGGAGCCTGAGGTGTCTCGCCAGACACTTCAATCCCGGACTGCTCGGCAGCTTTTCTTTCCTCCTCACCCGGGCGTCTCCACTCATGTCGAAACCAGTCTTGCTGCCACATGGCAATCTTTCCGCCATCAACGACACGTCTGAGTGGATTGTTGCCGAATACTTCGCCACCAGCCGAGCCCAGCAATACGAAAGCATGGCAAGGACTGGAGGCGATGCATGTAGGGGAACTTCTCATCTTACCCAGGCCGATTGTGCTGAACCATCTTCGAAGTGGATACGCTTTGAGTGTGAGGTTGTCCTCCACCACAAGAGCAGACTTGAAATGCTCTGCCCAAGCTAGCGTGTTATGACCAACTCGCACTCGAGCTGCAACAGCAGTGGTACTTGGATCTTCGAATGGGCGAGAGATGTCTGTCAACAATGTGTGTCCAGTGGCGGAAGTCGTCATGAGCATGTTCGGAAGCGATGGCCAAGCTGTGGCTATGGCGAGAATGTATGAAGTGGAGATGCTGGCGTAAGAAGTGGGTCGAGGATTAGGACTGTTTTTGGTCATGCACTCGGCAAGATCCCAGATAGCAACACAGCCGTTTGCACATCCAGCAATTAGACGGTATGAATCGACCCAGGCCATACACGTGCAGACTGTATCTCGAGGTTTGCTCTCGAAAGCAAAGGCGTCGATCATCCTGTAGGTAGTGTTGTCGCCTGTAGGCTTTTCGACATCGACGACCCGAATGGAACCGTCGTAGGACAAGAAAGCTAGTAGACCGAGTGAGTTCATGCCGCTTGTGGGTACTGGACACCATTTGAGTACTTTGATATCACCCATTTCTGCCGACAGTACAAGTGTCAATCTTGGTGGTACGCTGTTGTCAATGTGACCAGTAGCACTCGCGCTCAGTTCCCAGATCTGTATGCTCGACAGGTGCTGCGGGTGTGGTTCGAATGCGGGTGCTTCTGGCGTCTCGTCAGACGGTCTCGTGGGTAGGACAGAAAGTGCAAGGTATTGCTTGCTCCCAGGCTGGTGTGGTACCCAGTCCAGACAGTGTACTCTTGCGCCTAGATTCAGCAGGAAACCACTTTTGTACTCAGCAGGCCTGACTTCCTTCCATTTCTGACCTGGTTCTGGGTCCTTTGGGAATGGCTCGTGCAGTGGCAAGTACTCTCTTGATTGCAGAGTGTGCAATTTCTGCTGATTTACCGCTCCCATCACGAAGCTTTGTTCGCTTGGGACGTCCACAGGCATGTAGTCTTGAGCATCTTGCTCACTCATAGCGCTAATTTGCTGGCGTTGCAAGAACCGCGCTTTGCCACCATCGTCGCTATACCACTTCCAATTGGCCTGGGATTCAGCGATGGCTTTCTCGTAGGCTATGCTATACGAGAATCCGCCAGCGCCAGACTTGGTTGCCTTTCGACTCGGAAAGCATATATCAGCACCCCATCTGGCTCTCGCCTTCATTAGAATGTCCGTGTCATGTTCGCCTGTACCGAAGAAGTACTTTCGTCTTTCCTTCTTCGTGAGCCTGTTATGAATGTTGTCCGGTGTTCCACGAGTAAAGAGGTGTTGATCTTCCGGGACGGCAAGTCTCTTGGCTTTCCGCCCCGGCTTCTTTGCTGGCGTGTCCGGGTCTGAAGCTATGGACATTTCATCATCCAGATCACGATCCCCAGCATTACTGGCTTTGTCGCTGACATTGTCCAGTTCGCGCTCAACACCAGACATTGCATCGTCATCCTCAGATTCTGAAGGCTCTGCACCGGCTTCAAAGTCGTCTGCATCTTGGTCAAGGGCATCTTGTACCTCTGAATCTGAAGACCCAGACTCAGACGCAAGCTCCTCGATGCCTTCAAAAGCATCTACTGTGTAACGCTTGCGGGGCGTGTCCCTGTTTGAAGAGCGTAAACCAGGCATCACGAACTGCGATGACCGAGATATGTATGAGAGGGTTTCGGGTACTTAGCCTGATTATGCAGGTACCAAAAGCTCAGCGACGCGCTTTTCTCCAATGATTCGGCGCGAAACTCACACGCCTTGACTGGATCGCTGCTGTAGCTTTTCTTCGCAAATATCACGGTCGGTGCAGATTTCAGGATTCAGATATTGTGTATGTTGCACTGCGATGCCATTCCCGGGCTCACGATGTGGCCTGCACTATACCGGAGAATTGTGTTGGTTGTGCAAGGAGTGAAGAAGTGAAGTCGAAAGATGCTTTCCGGCAACTCCAGCTTGGCTCCCGCCAAGACCCTGGCGCGTCGAGGGGAAGGAGAAGTCGACAGTCCGATCATCTGGAAATACTCCATTCAAACATGCATCATGCGACAAAATAGAGTGCTGAGAGGATGCTTAATACCTCTAGCATGGTTCGCAGTCTTCTTTGGTGGGTTGGCGGACGCCAGTATAGGTGACAGGTTGCCAGAATTCAGGCAATGTGTTCAAGTGAGTGGAAATCCCCCCAGATGCCATTCCATGCATGATTTGAGAGCATGCTGATTTGATATTTAGGATTGTGAAAGTGCGAATTGTGGTCAAGATGGACCTTCGATATGTATGTCTTCTTATGAAAAATTACTAGCCCAACAGCAGCTAATTTTTTGCCAGCACTCCAACATAAACTCCTCCTATGGAACTGTCCGTCGGAATGCGATTACACATGCCAACACATCGTGACCGATCAACGCCTCGCTCGCGATCCACCTTACCTCGAGCCTGTCGTCCAATTTCATGGCAAATGGCCATTCTACCGATTCCTCGGCATGCAAGAGCCAGCCTCAGTTCTCTTCAGCCTGATGAACTTCTTAGCTCACGATTGGGGCATGAAATCAATACGAGATAACATACCTGCAAGATATCCTTTAAGAAAGTACTATCTGGCATTTGGCTACTTTGGTTTGGCAAGCTGGGTGTTTAGTATGATCTTTCACACCAGGGACTTTGGAGTTACAGAAAAGTTGGATTATTTTGCTGCTGGGGCAAGTGTGATGTATGGCATGTTCTATACACCGATTAGGATCTTTAGGCTGGATCAGGCAGAAACATTGGGTGCTAGTAAGACGGGGACTGTGCTGAGGTTGTGGACACTGCTATGCGCGACTGCATATCTTTGCCATGTGTCGTACTTGGCATTCTGGAGGTTTGACTACACGTATAACATGGCAGCGAATGTGGTGGTGGGATTGGTTCAAAATGTGCTGTGGACATGGTTCTCAATACAGAGATTTAGGAAAGTCGGGAGGCTATGGGCAGCTTGGCCTGGTCTGATAGTGTTCTGGATTCTGTTCGCCATGAGTCTGGAGTTGTTCGACTTTCCGCCTTGGAAAGGAATGGTCGATGCGCATGCGCTGTGGCATTTGGGCACTGTTGGGCCTACGATATGGTGGTACACATTCTTGGTGAAGGACGCAAAGGAGGATCTGCAAAGTCAGAGGCTGAAGCAATAGCATTGTCGAGTCTAGTGTTTGTTCCGGTAGATGCCGAATACAACATATTGCACTCTCTGGGGTAGTTGTGAACATTGTCTTGTGCGACGCATAGCATTCAGCATCTGGCTTATCTCTTTACCGTCCTGTAAAGTTTATATTGAATGCAGGGACCTCGGGAAACCCCTGAGCGCTCGCCCGCCACACACCAGGTGCACCACCTCGATCGTTGCTGTGATCACTGCATCTGGAAACTCCCAGATACTTAATACTCAGGCTTCGAAGGCTCGATTTGCTATCTAGAATGAGCATTGCTGACGATGATGAGCATTTCGAAAGGTACAGAATTGGCTTTGAGCCAGACTTGGACCTTCCTCGTGAAATGTTTCCTCGATGGGATCATTACTCAGCGTATGACAGAGACTGGATGATGTTCCAGTGCGCTTTTCGTGGCGTCACTCACAGAGGATCACCTCAAACCCTTCGAGCACGAATACTTAGCCTGAGCCGGGAGCAGCGCGACACACTGGGATGGCTCCATGGAACCTGCACGACTTCGGAAGCGAGTAGTGACAGCTTCGCATTTAGGCTTCGTACAGTGCTGGACTTATGGGCGGTCGGCCTGCCATTGATGTTCAAAGTCAAGCTGCAAAACTTGCAGCCGCTTCGGCACGCATGTGAGAGTCGAAACTTGACGATTGAAGACTTGGTACCTCCTGATGACGAGAGACAAGAGTTGGATGTTTGGGTGATGATCGGGGAAAGCGATGATGACATCCAGCCTTTGAGACAACTCCTGGCCCAGAGATTCTACGGATTTCCTGAGCACGAGACAGACAGCGAGGGATCTCAAGACTCTGAGCCCACCCCGGCGAATCGTCGAGCTCGCCTTCGCCAAGCACTGCTCGCAGTACCGCATGCAGATTCAAGAGAACTAAAGGCCATCAAGCAAGAAACTCTAGAGTACAATGGCCACATGTACGAGCTGAACATAGACCCTCACATTCCGTCCGATCCTACCAAGTATAATGTGAACAACAGAAGTGGTATCGTTCCGCAGAAACCGAAGGCCTGGTGGATAGCGCAATGCGGGCTTCGCGGATTCGACACTGACGGCACAATGCAGAAGTTACAAGCTCGGCTACGCGACAGAGATCCTGAGGTCGATAGAGATGGCGACATGCTTGACCGTCTGCGTCTAGCGATCTTGGAAAGGGAATGGCATCTCATCAGCTCTCCCGAACGAAAAGCCGCCCACGATGTCGAGCGCCTGCTACTGGAGACTGTCGATGGTGCGCTCATTCTTCGTATTGATGACAGACTCAAGAACGATGTCAAGCGGGAGTGCGCATTTCTTCGCATAAGCTGTGACGAATTCAGAATACCTCGTTTCCTGTGGAGCCATGCACCATACTCATGTACTTGGCTCGTTGTTGGTGGTGACGTTGACGAGTGTGAGCGGCTGAAGCGAAGCATTATCGAAGCTACCGACGAGGACCAGTTCGAGATGGAGCCAAATGCTATACCTGTCAGCGCAATTGTGCTTCATGCTGGAAGGGGACCGATGATGGACCGTTACTATCCTGGACCTCGACTGGTGAATCAGCATGACTCTCAATCAACCTGTAATGCGGCGGAAAGCCGTCGGGCTCCAGCTGAAGCATTTTCATCGACGTTGCCGCCATCTTCACACTCACGGCCTGGTACCACTGTTCACCGACCATCTCGCTCCAATCGAGATCAACCCCGAACAGGGCATCCTTACATCAGGCATAGAGTGCCAGAATAATGCCAGCTCACGCCGATCTTCGATTTTTCCACCTACGGATATGTTCCCGGATTGAACGCCGCGTTTGATGCTGGTGCCATGTCGAAAGAGACTGCAAAGCCAGTCCTGGACGCATAATATGCGATCTCTATTAGGTATATAAGACTAAAACATTACGACTACGGCGCATTGTTTCCAGCCTGCAACTTTCCAACCTATCACATTACTTCCGCCTCTCCTTCCATTCTCACGCGTACTCAGCACACATCGCAGGTGAGCGGAGATCCATCACATCCGCGATCGTGGCATTTGGCACAATTCCAGCCATGAACAGAACATGCCTCAAGGTGGTAGTGGGTCCATCGTCACCACAATACTGGGTAAATTCTGGGCCCGGGGTCGACCATCCATTCTGCGCGTTGAAATCCTCGCCTGGAGTGTTCGGTCGGCCCATTTCTGTGAGCCGAGTGCCAAGATCGGCTTGCTGCCATGACCACCAGAGACGATCGAGGTTGGTGTGATGGAGGAAGAAGACTGGATCAGCGGGTGCGAGTAAAGCATTTGCCATCTGGGAAAAATTAGTGTTGCTGGCTGAAGCACAAGCTGGGAGAAATCGTACCACTCGTCCAACGCCATTATGACCGGCGAGATGCACCCAGTTCTCATAGCATGAGCTCGCACTAGCCCAGTTACCTTCATTGAAGCATTCGTCTACGTTTGACTGCCTCGCACCAGAAAATTCCTCTTGATTGAAAGCTCGAGATATGCAGTAAGGTTCGGCCGCTTGAAAGTTGTCGTTATATACCATGGAGAAGTTCTGGAAAGGTCCACTTGTTATGCATCCATTGCTGCCATCGCCATTACCACCCATGCCGTAGGTGTTGTCCCAGACTGCAGAACCTGCCATGTTACTGGCATCCGCGGCTTCGTCCCAGTATCTGAAGTTCTGTCAGCATTTCTGTCGACACACATATCAGAGGTAGACTGACGGTAAGCCTGCATTGTAGCCGCAGTGTCTTGAGGCAAGAGTCTCGAAAGCTTTAATGTAATATCGGTGCCATGGCAAAAACGCAGCCACACCATGAATAAAATTTTGGTTTCGAACGTGAGCAAATTGGATCTCGTCCCAAAGGTTCTGAGCTCCAGCAATGCCGGCTTGCGGCGGAGTCCTTGCAAGGCATCTAAAGTAAGGCAGAAGTCTTAGCATAGAATCGTACACGGAGCGTATTGTCCATGCAAGTCATTCTTCAAGATCCGCCGGCACTGATGAGGCACAGAGGACTGTACATCGCTCAGAACAGCCATTCCCCTTTATGCAGATCCAGAAATAGACTTGACTTACTGCACAGCATCGATATATGCCATCTTATCCTCATTGCTGAGTGCTGTCCTTCATATCATGTCAGCAGGACGGACTTGTCTCCGCAGGAGGGAGTCGCGGCATACCATGATCGCCTCCGCACCGGATTGGAGCAAGTCTGCCTCCTCTCAGGCAACGATCTCGCAGCCACAGAAACAGCGAAGAGTACAAAAATGCATCTCGACAACGTCCACATGATGCTGTCAGCTGCACGGCCCGTGCAAACGTGGCCAAAAGAAGAATCGAAAAGAATTCGAACGAGTGTGTAAGGATGTTTGAACGAACAACTCCAGAAGCAGCAAGTAACAAGAAAGGCTGTTGAGGAGGAACAGCCAATACTTACGAGCCAGACTGCTCTCGTGCGCGTCACTGTCTTTCGCCGATTACCACGGCAGGAACGCACCACAACATATCGACGATGCAAGCGAGGCAGTAATCCGAAGATGCGATGGTGTCAGGTACACTCGCACAGCGGTTTGCTGTCCCGCGTTCGTGGAACCAGAAGGTTTTGGGTATGTCAACGGGTAACCAGGAAATTCTCGTAAAGCTGATTTGAAGACCAAGTTTTGCTGTCAGCGGAATTTGGCGGAGGCTCCACATTCACAGGATGTTATAACTTTTCTGTCGGTAGTCTTCACGAGAGCGTTGCCAGATACTGGTGTTCGTGTCTCAAGCCATTGATTGCACTGTGGCGATGCGGCCATGTTCACGCGACGCGTTTCGTGGTTCCTGCGAGATGCGGTTGTATGTGGCGCTGTCTGGAATCGCAATGTCCATTTGCAGCAGTCATGATGAGTACGACGAAGCGAGCCGTATCTTATTGAGAGGAGAGGTCAGCAGATGTCGTTGAAGGGGAAGAGAGAACGGAAGAAGTCTCCGTCAAGACGGCCTTCAAGTCCCGCGTAGCGGCCTCTTCTGCCGGCCAAGACAGACATAAGCTAGCGTGCTGAGCTGAATTGCCAATGACAGGCGTCTTGCCAAGCTTCACGACATCAACGCCCATGGGACTGGGAAAGCGTGATCAACGAGTCATTTCGCTTGGCTTTTGTTAAGCTATTTCTGAAAATGATGTCGCAGAGCGTGGCTTCTGGAACCTGAAGAGCAGCAGGAATTCACATCTGTTGCTCGGCTATCATTTCTGCAGTCTCACAAACTCGTTGCAGAAGTGTTCTGCCAGCTGCCACTGAAAGTCACCATCAGAAGATGTCTACTGCTCTGGACATCTCCATCCACTCAAGTCCATACCAGCAAGAGAGCAGCCGTTTGCGCTGCCTGCTCCCTGTCCACCTTGGCCTCGAGTACCGTATGCGCCGCCTTGCCCCAGGCGACCATATCCTCCGTACCCACCTCCACCTAGGCCCTGCATGCCGCCGAGTCCTGCTCCGCCGAGTCCGGATGAGAGGCCGTAGCCAGCGCTGTAGCCCGACAAGCCATTGCCGGAGTAGGGCTGGTAGAAGCTGTAGCCTTGGCCACCGCCAGGCAGACCGAAGCGTCGGAAGCCGTTGTTGTTATACATTTCGATATTCGTCGGGTAGCAGTGTTTGATGTTACTGGAACAGTCTTCGATGTCAGTGTGTTGATGCTCTGTGGTTGAGTTGTCGAAAGACGATGTTGGAATACCAGACCCAAGTTCGAAGTTGACAATTTATACTGAAAAGAGATGCCCTTCACCAATGGCCATAGTGGCGGCTGGAGGGATGATGGCGGTGGCAAGCGGCTTTGCGCGATGCAATGACTGCTTCACAGTGTCATACTGCCCTGTCTACAGAGCGATTTCTGTTGCATGATTGATCTCCGTCATCGCGAACCAGGCTGCACCTCTACAATGCTGGTATTTGGAAGGTCTTTGGCCACACTCGTTTGTCCACGATCGGTCGTGGCATCGGATACGGAGGGCGCCATAATCGTAGCACAGTCCTCGAAGCCGACTCCCAGTTCGGGCTGTCCGCTTTGACGCTCAGCCTTCGACAGAACAGGCTTGGTGATCCAGTGAAGGACGCACGCTGCGAGGAAAGCTTCGACTTTGCACGCCAGGTAGCAGAGCCAAGTGGGCTCCCCATTGAAGAGAGTCAAGCTAACCTTGACAGCCACATCCAAGAGCAGTGTGATCGCGGCGCCTACTGATGTCCGTATTACTACCTTTCTGAGCGGTGGCAGGAGACCGTTGCCTCGTCGATGTACCAAGAGCAGTGGGAACAGAAAGCGTAAAGTGAGGAAGAGCTCCGCCAGTGTCTCGACGCAGAGCATTGGAAGGATGGCGAAGCGCTCGATGCCGATAATGCATACAGAATCTGGCTTATCGGAGAAAAGGTAGGCGATGCGGCTAGACAAGCAGTAAGCTCAAGCATCACTTGGACTGCATGAAGGTCACTTACAACCGTATCGCAAGTGCAGTCACGGCTACATACGGGAGCATGATGCACAAGGTGCATAAAACGTATTCCGGGGTGTGCATTCGGGAGTTGTTTGGCCAGCTGATGATATACGCCCTTTCTATGAGGAAAGCGAACTCGGAGGCTTTCGAGGTGTTATGTAGCAGAAGACCTGATCCGGTCAAAGCTTATAGGATACTGATATATGGCGATGACTTACATGCTATCATCATGACATTGCACAAATTGTCAGAGGCTGGTATCCGAACATGTATCAGTATCGTAACTGCGAAGATGTATAGGAATGTAGTGGCATAGCACTATTAATTGTCAGCCTGCGAAGAAAAGATCTTTCCAGGAAGAGCATCTTACCAATAGGCATAAGCAGGTGGCAACTGTACGGCGCCCATTCCGATCTCTGTGTGGATGTCGCTGGAAAAAGAACACTGCTAAAGCTGACAATGAGATCTGGGACACCAGCAAAGACGACACGTCTCCAGGGAGCAGGAACTGTGTCCTCACAGGATTTGCGTCGCTAATGAGCGTCATGATGCGTTGATCGATGAGTGACCGTACATGCTTCGGTCGAGTGCGTGAGAGGATCGAGCATGGAACAAACAGATGTCAGAGTGTACAAACTCCCGGTAACAGTCATGCTGAACCCTAAGACCTCTTGCACTTGCATCATCTGCAAGATGTTTCGCAGAGCCGGAGGACTCAATAGTGAGTGATTGAACCGCAGTACCGACATGCTGCCGGACAATATTTGGTTCACAGACCTGGCTGCAGCAGAGACTCTTAAACTTTCGTAATACAGCCGCATACCGCTAAGGGAGGATACCTCGTCCTTGTCCCTGGGCCAACCAGAGAGCCCTATCGTTTCTCGTCCCCTTTGTCGTAACTAAGCTAAACCCTACACCCCCTTAGTAGAGATAGGGGGTAGATTAGCGCTCTTATTACTAGCGTATCCCTACTAATTTTAAAGTA
>AWYD02004569.1:0-25876 GCA_000504365.2 Pseudocercospora pini-densiflorae CBS 125139 | reverse complement strand
GTTGAACGCTCCTAATAATGCAGTATTACGTAATGTAATCAACTGCGCTGAGCGTAATAGATATCTCAGCGGCTGCCACGCCGCTACTTGACCGATACTTGGTTAGCGTCCCGTGGCCTGCACCTGCCGAGACTAGTATCGGCCTCCCTTGTCGGGAACCCTTTCTCTTTCTTCTCTCACACTCTACTTGCAAGACCAGACTCGCAATTCGTACCGCAACCTATCAGTGCGGAGTTGAAGCCATTCGAAAGAAGATGAATGTTCCACTATCTGTACTCGATGGATTTATCGACGCGACCTCCCACTGTCAATGGCCAAGCATTGGCACTGCTACAGTATCCATCAAAGCAAGCGAGGCGCAGCTTGCACGTGCTTGAGGCATTTATTTACTAGTGCTGCATTGCTGTGATCAAAATCGCGAAGACATCGCTGTAAGGATCAAACATACTTTCCATTATCTCCAGAAGGCAAGGGCGAGTACTGCACTCACTACCCACACTGAAGAAGCACCGAAAAAGCTACTTGCTTAACGCGTAAATCATGTGGCGGCCGTCACTGAACTTTGTGACTATCCATTGTTAAGTTACCATTCCACATCAGTCTATTATTGGTCTTAACGTGTTGTACAGATCTCTATATCGTCTCCTGTGCGATCCTCGCGTTCATCATCATCTATCCTTTTGGCAACTTGCAGGCCGTGGACGCCTTCTTCTTTGGATGCAGCGCCAACACTGAGTCTGGCCTGAACACGTTCGTCCTATCCTCGGCTCGTGTTATGCTGTGAAACTCGTCTACCTACTGATCTTCCTGTAGAGTCGACGTCAAGGCGCTCAAGACGTATCAACAATTTGTGATATACATCTTTCCGATCATCACCAATCTTGGCTTCATCAACATAATCGTGGTTATAGCACGACTAAGATGGTTCAAGGCACGAATGAAGGCTGTCCTAGCAGAGTCCGAGAGTTCAGCCCTTTCGCAGGCTCCAACGGCTGTCCCGGCTGCTTCCAGGAACGATTGTGATGTGCCAAGCTCAAAAGACCAGCCGGCGCTCTCAGCAGTCAATGGTACCGGACATAGCCCTTCGAATACGGGTGATGCAGGCCCGACTCAATTGACGATCCCTGGAAATGCCTATCGCGAGCAAACGAGCAATGTCCTAAGCACTATCACTTGGGCTGCAGACACGCGAACACCAGGGACAGACCGAGCTTTTCGTGTGCCTAGTCCTCGCGAGCAGCGAAAAGGTAGGATGTGGATACGTAAAAAGACTTCCATCGGGATACTAACGCTGTGCACAGGCATTGAGCTTGAAGAGGTTGACTTTGAAAGGGGTGGTAAGACTATGTTCTGCTCTTCCGTGCTGTACCAAGCCGCTAATCAGTCCTCCAATGGCGTAGAAGAAGGGTTACCAGACACCGAAAGCAAGAGTCGTGGTGATTCCTCGAAGCAACGACGGCTTCGACGAATCGCATCCATTAGGCCCAACATATCTGTCGACCGCATTGCTTCGAATCTGTTTGTGGTTGGGGAGACTTCGTCAAATCGGCATTCACTGTCACGGAACAGCACGAACATAGACTTGCCGCGCACGTATTCGCAACAAGCTTCTGATGTAGCCAGAAGCGATGTTGACGCGCACAACTGGGATGAGCTTGGTGGCACTGAATATCGCAGCTTGAAGCTCATGCTCAAAATTGCAATAGGTATGCAAGCTGAAACCATAGATACTTCAAGTGCTGATCTGATGGCGAGCAGCATATTTTGTTGGCCTCCATTCCTTGGGCGTTGTTTGTCTGCTACCATGGATTCACCTCGCTCCGGCTAAATACAGGGACTACCTAGCCTCACAGGGCCAAGATAAAACGTGGTGGTATGGCGAGAGCCCGACGTTCTTGAGCTTGCGTGACGTGCTGACGAAGGTGAAAGGGCCTTCTACTCTGCTCAGACTATGGAGAGCAATCTGGGCTTTACCTTGACACCTGACTCTATGATCTCATTCGCCGATGCGACATGGCCAATGCTTGTTATGACCTTCCTGGCTTACGCAGGCAACACATGCTACCCAATTCTGCTCCGACTCCTGATCTGGACGCTTAAAAAGACAACGTCCAAGCGGCAAGAGATGCAGGAATCACTGAGCTTTCTACTCGATCATCCACGACGCTGCTACACCTTGCTGTTTCCCAGCAAACCAACTTGGATCTTGCTGTTTATACTCTTCGTCCTTAATGCCACAGATGTGGTCCTGATTATTATACTGGACTTGAACAACCCAGCCGTGACTTATCTGGCGCCATGGCACCGTTTCATCGCGGCGCTCTTCCAGTCAGCCTCAGCACGTCACACAGGAACAGCAACTTTCAACCTCGCGAACGTCAGTCCGGCAGTTCAATTCAGCCTGCTCGTAATGATGTACATTGCTGTATATCCAATTGCCATAAGTATCCGCGCCAGCAGCTCCTACGAAGACATGCCGATTGGCAAGTACGAGCAAGAGCTGGAGGTAGACGAATATCGTCAAGCGGGAAAGTCATACTTGATGAACCACATTCGAAACCAGTTGAGTTTCGATTTGTGGTACGTCTTCTTGGGCACATTCTGCATCTGCGTTGCGGAGGCAGGACGAATAGCAGATGTCGACGATCCAGCATTTTCTGTTTTCAGCATCATGTTTGAAGTCGTCTCAGGCTACGGCAACGTCGGTCTAAGTCTAGGATATCCAACAAATCTGGCAAGTCTTTCTGGAGAGTTCACAGTGTTTAGCAAGCTGGTAATCTGTGCCATGATGATCCGCGGACGACACCGAGGACTTCCATATGCTTTGGATCGTGCCGTGACTTTGCCAGGCGAGCGTTTGATTGATGAGGCTTGGGACGATGATACGTTCCGACGTGTCGAGGGATTGCCAATGAGGAAGTTCCACACGCAGTGATCAAAGCTTCGGGCGAGGCTGCCTGCAACTCTCTTGATCAGATCTTTTCAGGTCGCAACGAGATTTCAAAGGGTGTCCCCAGCGTCGCACGATTTAAGGAGAGCTCTTCGATTGCGGTCTGTGCACTTCTCTATTCCTTCCCGCTTTCTTGAGGAAAATATGCAGATCCATGATCGTACTGAAATGTGGCATGGCAGACAAGTGCGACACTATGCATGAGCAAGTGATGGTCATTCTCGGGACGCTGTATCGTTTCTGACATAGCATCAAGTGCATGGAAATGCTGTCGTGGTCTTTGGTCTTGTCTCAGCAAGCAGACAGCCGCTAGTCCATTTTTGTATTGCTGACGCTGAGACACGTATGTCAACAAAATCTTCGTGCGTGTCAACTCTTTTCTTTCGTTACTATTCATGACCTCCTTCTATCCTGCAGTCGTCCCCGGAGAGTCTTGTAACGGCAATCACCTGAGCTTCAGCTATAGCAGATCACCTGCTGCGTGTTGCGATGGCACTAATATTACTCTCAAGGGTGGGGAGCGATCGCACTCCCAGTACAGTCGCATGAAAGGACCAGCCAGAATATGCCAGTGGGAAACTACAATGCTGATAGAGATGAGGCTCAGGCAAAAAGTCGCGGTCACGCGGGTCGGTTTCTCGTCTTCGCTCAGGCGCCTTGGAAATTGTGCAAAAAGTCCGATCCCAAAACGCGTCTGGCAGGCGCTTGGCAACGCATTCAGGAGCTAAGGACAGCATTTTCATTAAATCCATGGGAAGCCACGGATGATGGTGTGAGACATCGACTATAGCAGCCGCATAGTCCCATGTACCTCTCGCATGCATATTGACATCCGCCTCTTATCAGGTCCATTCCCCACTCTTCACTTGCAATAAGCCTTCTGGTGTCGTGGACCCCACTTCCTTTCAAGTGCTGCAATGTTTGCCATTGCGGAGGTAATCGAAGGCGTCCCATCGGCTCAATAATCGCTGCTGTGCAGCAGTACTTGTCCATGCTCGTGCAAGTACAGCTGTTGGCACACTTTGACGGATTGAAGGACGATTCCATGACAAGTTCGGTCACATAATCTCTAATTTGCAGCGACAATGCCTCATGCACTGCCGTTCACAGTACGGCGACCAGCAATACCAGAGGCATTCCAGAAAGTGCAGCCGATCATCGAGTCTGAGTTTACCGACAACACGCTACGCTTTTACATGAATGGCAAGAAGATCGAGCTCGAGAATCCGGACCCAGAATGGACATTGCTCGACTACGTACGATCTTTACCAAATGCCAAAGGCACCAAGCTCGGCTGCGGCGAGGGCGGATGTGGTGCTTGCACAGTGGTCTTACAACAACTCGATCGGGCGGGAACCATCAAGCACTTGGCTGTCAATGCATGTTTGTTTCCGCTGGTCGGAGTTGTGGGCAAGCATCTCATCACAGTTGAGGGCTTGGGTAGTGTTGAGAAACCACATCCGATTCAAGAACGGCTTGCTAAGCTTCACGGATCACAGTGTGGATTCTGCACTCCGGGCATCGTTATGAGTGTTTACGCCATGATTCGAAATGCGTACGATCCAGCGACTAAAGCTTTCAGGCTGTCAGAGCGAATGATCGAGAGCGAGGGCCACTTAGATGGTTAGTGACAACATCGCCGCGGATCTGAATGCTTCATATACTGACTGGCGTAATTACAGGCAATCTATGTCGATGTACAGGATACAAGCCCATACTGGCAGCAGTCAAGACTTTCATCACCTCGGACTTGGGCTGTGAACTGCTCCCGCATGATGATAGCAGCGGAGACGCCTCCTTAGCCGAAGTCGCTGAAGATGAAGAAAGACGGCGAGTGCAGACCATCTGCAAGAATGCAAAAGTGTCCTGTGGAAGGCCGGGAGGATGCTGTCGAGACAAGAAAGAAGCTTCATCAGAATCTAGTGACGACTCAGTGTCAGATCCGGAATGCTCTAGCGAGGGCAGTCCCAATCGGCCACCTTCCAGTACAACGGAGACAGAGATCCATGAATCAGACTATGGATTTGAGACCGAGATCAGGCCCATGGAGAAACAAGCGAAGCAATCCCAGATGTATGACGGATTAGACCTTGATTTCATCCCCTACCGATCGGATGCAGAACTCATATTCCCGCCTTCGCTACGAAAGTTTACCTGCGAGCCGCTATGTTTTGGAAACTCGGAAAAGATGTGGCTGCGACCTACGAATCTTGATCAGCTACTGCGAATCAAGAATCTCGACCCTTCTGCTCAAATGGTATGCGGTTCGAGTGAAGTGCAAGTCGACATTCGATTTCGAAAGTCAAAATTTCCAATCATGGTGTACATCGGAGACATTCCAGAGCTTTTGGAGACCAAATTGCCTCAGAGCGATGCTGAGTGGGCCTCAATGACAGAACTGCAAATTGGCGGCGGGACACCATTGACAGAACTGGAAAGCCTTTGCGTCAAAGCGTCGGCAAAGCTTGGACGACGTGGACTTGTACTGGAGGCTACCAGGAAACAGTTACGGTACTTCGCTGGTCGCCAGATTCGGAACGCAGCTTGTTTATCTGGCAATCTTGCTACAGCATCCCCGATTTCAGACATGAATCCTGTGCTCCTTGCTTCAGGAGCCAAGATCGTAACACGCAGCTTGACCAGCGGAATTGTGGTGTTGCCAATGGAGACATTCTTCCAAGGATATCGAAAGACTGCTCTTTCGCCGGATGCAGTCATTGTCAAGATTATTCTGCCGATTCCACCACCAGATTCAACAGAAGTCTTCAAAGCATATAAGCAGGCAAAACGCAAGGATGACGACATTGCCATTGTGACAAGTGCATTCAAAGTCAGACTCGATCACAATGGTCGCGTGGAGCATGTTGCGTGTGCCTTTGGCGGAATGGCTCCCATCACCCGTTTAGCTCCGAAAACGCAAACGCTACTGGAAGGCAGAGAGTGGAAAGATCCAGGCACTCTCCACGACGCTTTATTTTCGCTTCGCGAAGAGCTTGGGCTGCCATATGGTGTTCCTGGCGGAATGGCTACATATCGGACTACACTGTCTCTATCCTTCTTCACCCGCTTCTGGCATGAAACTATGCGAGAGCTGAATCTTGGCGAATCCGATCAAGACTTGGCTGACGAGATACATCGAGGCATATCGCATGGAGCGCGAAACAATCTCAACCCAACGGCGCTGCGTGTCGTAGGTCAGCAAGTTCCTCACTTGTCCGGCTTGAAGCACGGTACTGGCGAAGCGGAGTACCTCGACGACATACCGAAGCACGATCGAGAGCTTCACGGCGCCTATGTATTCTCTACAAAAGCTCACGCGAAGATTCTTAGTGTTGACTACTCCGCGGCAATTGGTCCCGGACTGGCGATAGGCTACGTTGATCATCGTGATGTGCCAGAAGGAGCGAATGTCTGGGGCTCTGTTGTCAAAGATGAGGAACTCTTCGCCACGGATGTGGTCAAGTCTCATGGACAGACAATAGGGCTTGTTTATGCAGAGACGGCTATTCAAGCCCGCAAGGCGGCGGATCTGGTCAAAGTGACCTACGAAGACCTGCCTGCCATTCTCACAATTGACGAGGCTATCGCGGCTGAAAGCTACTTTCCATTTCCGCGAGAGCTTCGTAAAGGAGCTGCTGCTGAAGGTGGTCAAGCCATGGAAGCTATCTTTGAGACCTGCGATCATGTTTTTGAAGGAACCATTCGGATGGGTGGTCAAGAGCATTTCTATCTCGAAACTCAAGCAGCCATGGTCATTCCCTCTGTGGAAGATGGCAAGGTCGAAGTATGGTCCAGCACGCAAAACACAATGGAGAATCAGGAGTTCGTCGCAAAGGTGCTTGGCGTTTCGAGTAATCGTGTCGACTCCAGAGTGAAGCGTTTAGGTGGCGGCTTCGGAGGCAAAGAATCCCGCTGCGTGCCTTTGGTATGCGCATTGGCTCTAGCTGCGAAGAAAGAAAAGCGACCTATGCGAATGATGCTGACTCGTGAAGAAGACATGATTACGAGCGGACAGCGACATCCATTCAAGGCCACCTGGAAGGTTGGTGTTATGAATGATGGTACGCTTGTGGCGCTCGACATCGATGTCTACAATAATGCTGGCTACTCTACGGAGATGAGCACTGCTGTAATGGGCCGCGCCTTGACACATCTCGACAATTGCTACGAGATTCCGCACTGCCACATCAGAGGTCATGTTTGCAAGACCAACACTCACAGCAACACAGCTTTCAGAGGCTTCGGCGCACCCCAGGGCATGTTCATGGCCGAAGCTTACATGACGAACATTGCCGAGCGATTGAACATACCTGTAGAAGAGCTTCGAGCCAAGAATCTGTACCGGCAAGATAATCGGACTCCTTTCCTGCAGAAGCTTGGGATCGATTGGCATATTCCACTCCTACTGGAGCAGTCTTACGAGAGATTTGACTACTTCCCCCGAAAGAAGAACATAGAGTCTTTCAATCAGCAACATAAGTGGCGGAAACGTGGCATTGCTTTGCTGCCATGCAAATTTGGCATTTCATTCGCGACAGCCATAAACCTGAACCAGGCCACGGCCGCGGTCAAGATTTACGCGGATGGAAGCATTCTCCTTCACCATGGAGGCACTGAAATGGGCCAAGGACTTTACACCAAGATGTGTCAGATTGCTGCGGAAGAGCTCGATGTACCACTTGACTCCGTCTACACATCTGACACCAGTAGTTATTATACCGCCAACGTATCTCCGACTGCAGCTTCATCCGGAAGCGACCTGAACGGTATGGCCATCAAGGACGCGTGCGATCAATTGAATGAGCGCCTGAAGCCTTATCGGGCCAAGTACGACAACGACATGGCGGCCATCGCACATGCCGCATACCTTGATCGCGTTAATCTGAACGCAACTGGTTTCTGGAAGATGCCTCGCGTGGGTTATACGTGGAATCACGACCCAGAGACGGCCAAAGATATGTACTACTACTGGACGCAAGGTGTAGCATGCTCGGAAGTTGAACTCGATGCTCTCACTGGCGACCATACAGTGCTACGTACAGACATACATATGGACATCGGACGCTCCATCAATCCAGCCATCGACTATGGACAAATAGAGGGCGCGTTCGTGCAAGGTCAAGGACTCTTCACGATCGAAGAATCGCTCTGGACTCGCAACGGACAGCTCTTCACCCGTGGTCCTGGAACGTACAAGATTCCAGGCTTTGCCGACATCCCCCAAGAGTTCAATGTCAGCTACTTGCAAGGCGTCGAGTGGGGACATTTGAAGTCGATTCAGAGTAGTAAAGGTGTCGGTGAGCCACCTTTGTTCCTTGGAGCGACAGTATTATTTGCTTTGCGAGAGGCATTGAAGAGCGCCAGAGCGGATCGTGGAATCTACGAGCCACTGTTCCTCGACAGTCCTGCGACGGCCGAGCGACTGAGGCTTGCAGTGGGCGATGACATTCTGGGATTGGGAAAAGTTGAGCCCAAGGCTGGCGAGAAGAGCTTCTTCGTGTCTGTAGCTTGAAGATGGCCATGATAGTCCACTGTCTCGGATGAAGCGCATAACTTGCCATCAGCTTGCTCGCCCGCTCCCCACTTCTGCAGAGGTATGGGTACTTGGTTACAAGATTTCCCCATTCCTCCATATCTCTGCCTGCCAAGCGGATCCATCCGACCCACCTTGATCTGGAAGAACCTCATCTAGTGGGGCTCTCGATATCTACTGGCCATGATTACCAACACATGTAAAGTGCTAGATATTACGACCCTGTCAAAGCAAACAACTCAATTGCTCACGACCTGACCTCACTCATCGGTAGAAAGAAGACATCATAGAACATGCCGTCAAAATCGATAGCAGAAGCACCTCCAATTCTCGACTTCTCCGTAATCTACGGTGACGATGCAGCTGCCAAGTCTGAATTGGTTGAAACCGTCAAGAAGTGTTGTCTTCGAAACGGATTCTTCCAGATCGTTGGCCATCGGGTTCCACGACAGTTACAAGAAGATGTGCTAGATAGCGTGAAGTCCTTCTTCCACCTCTCTCAGGAGATGAAGGACGAAGTCCACAAAGGTTCGTCTTTTCCAACGATCTCTCATAACATACTCATCTCATTCAGACAACACAACCTGGAACCGCGGCTACGAATCTATCGGCTCCCAAATCCTCGAAGCAGGAACCAATCCAGACCTAAAAGAAGGCTTCTACATCGGCGAAGAAATCTCGAAGTCTCATCCTTACTTCACGGGAAAGAAGCTCAACAGCGGTCCAAATCAATGGCCGCTATCCTCTCCAGACTCCACCTTCGATGCCGAGAGATTCCGCCGCGTATCGATGGAATACTACACCCACATGCACACTCTCGCCCGCGAAGTCCTAAGCGTAATCGCCTTAACCTTAGACTTACCAGAAGACTACTTCCAAACCTTCACAACAGGCGCAGTAGCAACGCTCAGATACCTACATTACCCACCACAACCACCTACTTCAGACGAGAAATTGACAAGAGGAATCGGAGCACACACAGATTTCGGCTCAATCACTTTACTAATGCAAGATGAAGTCGATGGTCTACAAGTCTACGAAAAATCAACAAATGAATGGCTTGACGTAAGCCCAACACCCTCCTTTTCCGTCTGCCTTTCCCCAAACTCACATTCTTTTCATCCAGGTTACACCCATCCCCGGCGCCTACGTCGTGAATCTAGGAAACATGTTCATGCGCTGGTCCAACGATCTTTACATCAGTAATCTCCACCGTGTGATCAACAAGAGTGGAAAAGAAAGATATTCGGTCCCGTTCTTCTTCTCAGGACATCCGGATTATGTGATAGATTGTTTACCGAATTGTAGAAAAGAAGGCGAAAGCAAGAAGTATGAGCCGATAACGGTTATGGATTGTGTAGGCGGGAGTTACAGGGAGAGTTATGGGAAGGCGAAAGTATTCAAGGAACAGAATCAAGCGAATTTGAAGAAGGATGTGGGGGTTGAGATGAGAAAGGAGATTGTTGTGTAGTGTAAATTTCCTCAAACGCGCGTTGGGTATTACTCATTATATACTACTGGGGTGGTCTCTAAGCGTATGTATGTACATTCGGTACACCGCAGATAAAAAGTGGTGTTCGCTGCAAAGAGGCTCCATGCGTTGATGCAAAAGTTATCATGCCAGGTCGTCTTCTATCAGTAAAAAAGGTCTCCCAGTCCTTTCCTTTCCCAGACCGGACACCCTTCTCTTTCACACACAAACAATAAACACGAAAGCTGGTGGTATCTCAGAATTGTTGTTGTCGTCCTTCGAATCATGGTCGTTTCTTGCCATGACTTGAAGGTCCCGCGGGTGGCGGCGATGTTGGGCCGCTTCCGGAGAAGAATTTCGCCATATTCGCCAGCGAGTATGGTCCGTTCGAGAGGTGTATGATGAACAGCCAGAAACACAGCGCGTTCACGAGGTAGTGCATCCGGTAGGCGTAGGTGACGCCGTACACGGCAGCATATAGTGCCAATGCAAACATTAATGTGTTGGTGAGGAATCGGATGCTGGATCAAATGTTAGTCATGTACTTCTGAACTTCTCTCAAACGTGGATACATACCGGCTCGTGACGCGTGGTATCATACTGTTCGTGCTCATCACCTCGACCAGCAAGATGTACCCGAGCACAGATAGCAAGTTGTGGTGCGTGGAGAACGGTGTCCACCAGTGGACTGTCAGGTTGTGTATCCAAACCACTAGGACAGGCATGTTGATAGGCAAAATCCAAAGCATGAGGATCAGCATCGAATGCGTGTAGTTGTAAAAGTTGTAGCTGCCCGCAGTTTGAGTCTCCTGTGCCCCTCGAAGCGAGCCAACGCAGGTGAAGACTTGTCTCGTGCAAAGCACTAGGTATGCGAATTGATATGGGATCACAGTTACTACGAGCAGCAATAACATGCCAGTCGTGAATAATCTCTGATTCATGGCACCGCCGTAGGATGTCGTGCTGGAGAGGATGTTAGATATAGAGGATTGTGAGATATGATACTTGACGTACCCGTCTGGAAGCCGCAGAGTCCATGGCCTGGTATATGCAGTGATGAGTGCAAATACATGTGTCAACATTAGGACAACATAATTCATGACGATGCAAATGCCGACGCTGATGATGGCGAAGAGAGGCACCAGGAACCAGAAAAATGGATCCGATGTGCCCAGCATAAGGTCATTGACAGTGAAGTCGATGGCCTGCTCAGAGGTGCCAGTAGAGGTACTGAGCAGATGTCTTGTCCAGACGCTGTGGCTCGACTTGGAGACCGCGATGGCGAAGAAAGTCAGTGCAACCCAGATTGCAGGGATAGATGACCTGATGCATTGGTCCATGCTTTGCGTGAAGCTCATAAAGACGCCAGTTGTGTCGTACACCTTGAACTGTTTCCGAAGGACTAGCGCCACGACAAGAAGTGGGAAGGCGGCGAAAACAGTGCGATATCTCATGACGAGCTTACCCGCACTGCCAAGCATATCAACCTGCAGTGAGACCTCGACAGTGGAGTTGCATGTCGGGTCGGTCCAGAGCTGCAACGAAAGACCGTCCGTCGGACCTCCTGCAAGTGGTGGTGGCATGAACGGAGACAGCCCGTGAACGTTGATGTTACCACCCTTCGTGTTCACGAAATATTTCGACTCGTAGGGTTCTGCGATGTACTGGCGGACCAGCGGTGCGAAACTTTCCTCATATTTTCTGCATTCTTTGCGCTTCACCTGCAAGGAATACGCAAACATGGTAGAATGAATCTCCGGAATCTTTATTTCGGTCATCATAGGCCTATTGGCAGAAAGTTTGACTTTCATGCCGCTGATCAGTATTTGGTGGTGGCCTTTGCTGACCTGAATGGCCGATTCCGCAGCATTGCTGAACTCGGCTACGACCCATCCTGGTGTCAAGTCCTTGGCCTTCTCCACGATGGCCACAAATTGGTAGTCGGCGATAGATGGGAGCTCGTACTGCAGGTATGAGAACGGCTTGACCTTGTCAAAGGCGTTTGCAGATATGTTCGTCGAAGCAGGCAGAAGCGACACATCGTTCACCGCATTCTTGCATGCGAGTCTCGTAGATCCAGCATTGCTATTTGAGGCGTCCAAATTAATGGCGTACGACAGCACGGAGAATGCCGATGGAGGCGGGAAGACGCTGCAGAGCAATACTGAGAGTGTGCCATCGTCTTCCTCCGAGTCCAGGGTTTGGTCTGTAAGCAGCGTGAATTTGCTGCCCTCCGTGAACGGCTGTGCAGGTATGGGCATCACATGAGCTTTGGTGGCACCGCTGTCGCCAAGCGATCGCAGCACAAGACGCTGTCCGTGCGACATGATTCCCGTGGAGCTGTGCTCAAGAGTCAAATAAGTTGTAGGCTCCTGCTCCAGAAGACCCTTCTCCACAACAGGCTCCATGCCTGTCAATAGCCTTTTTCGCAACGCCTGAATTCTCTCGGGCTGGCTTCTTGTTTGAGAAGGACGACGAACATCGATCACATCGTAGATAGCCTTGACCAGGGCCTTCCGGAACTGGTCGCACCACATGATGGCCAGGTGGTCCATTCCAGTCCAGACATTAGGTATGCTAGACGTGAACACAGTGAAACCATGTGTATCGGGCACAAGCGATGTAAGGCTGGTGTACTCGGACGGGATCATGGTATCCAAGCCGCCTCCAGCAACCGAGACCAATGTAACATCATCCAATGGATTCCTCCCTGCTGCCGAGCCTGAGAATGATTCTCTCCAGTACGTGTTGATATCATTATATGTCGAGACCATTGCCGCGTCGAATGAAATTGGTGGTCTGGCGTGAGGTGCCGACAATGTAAGTATGGTGTTAATGGTGTGCTCCTGGTAGTTTGGCATTCTCAGCATCGTCCTCGCAACCACCCCACCCATCGAATGTCCAAGTATGATGACAGATTTTGGGTCCGGTAATCCCGGGTCTCGCGCTGAGCGGTGCGGGTTGTGATAGAGCGCTAAGATATATGCCACAGCTTCGTTGAGATACTCTGCTTGATCTAAGAGAGTCTGGCCATGAAAAGCTATGAGCTCTTCGTTGAAGTCGACTGTGAAGAAGTCCAATGGCCGCTTCCCATCCCGGATACTGGCCAAATCTTCTCGCAGTACATCGTGAAAGTACGTTGCTGCTTCGGCAGCGATGGGCCGCACTTGCTTATAACTCCCGGCATTTCCAGGTATGAAAAGCACGGGTATGCCTCTGACTTTGCTATCATTATCTATGCCTCCCTCACGATATAAGTAGAGGGAGTATTTGCTTGCGAAACGAGTGTGTTCTGTGTCGAAATCGGGGAAAGGGTCGAATCGTGGTCGCATGTATGACATGGCGCATCCTTTCGGGTCTTGCTGTCGGTTCAGGAAGGAGTGGATGACAGTCAGCAGGATGACTATCGCGCTTATGCTCGTCGCGAGGGTGAGCATTGAACATCGCCAGGGACTTCTCAGTCGCGCCAGTTTGTGTAATTGATCGGCCATGGCGTCTGGCCGGTTGGTGACCAATGTCGAATCTGATTGCGGGTCTGCTTCCAGGGCAGGACTCGAAATCGGCGTGGTACGCGACCATGCCGTCTTCTGTTCTGACCTCGACACCGGCGTCACTTTCAGGTCACCACCAGCCTGCTGCTGCTCGCGCTTCTGCTGGCGCGCGGATTGCCTTGTCGCGCGGCCATGTTCCCGCGTGGTCATCTCTCGCTCTCTGTCGCGGGTCTTGTCGCCCTTGTCGCTGGTGGCACTGGTCGGTGCGGACTTGGAGCTGTCCTCATCTTCTCCCGAGCCGGAAGGACGTCTCCTCATTGAGCGCTATCACCACGTCCACAGCGGTTTGCGCGAGCATCCAGCACCAGATCCAGTAGCGACGGCGGAGGAGGGTAAGAGGGCGAGAGGGGTGGGGAGAGGGTGGTGTGAGTAGTGAGGTTGTCGTCGTCGCTGTCGCTGTCGCCGTTCCGCTCCGCCTTCTGCAAGTCCTGACGGAAGGGCTGCAAAGAAGAGCGGCTGCGATTGCAAGATGGCGGCAGCGCGCTAGCAGGTAGTATGGAGTCGAACCTCAAGCGGAAGGATCCCCACAATTTTTCGGAGCAATTGATTAACGGCAACGCCTTCAGGAACAGTCCTCCCCAATTCACATTGGTCGGCGACTGAAGCATGCAGTGTGAGATGTGCTCTGCCGCTGCTGCTACCAAACTATGATAACATGTTCACTGCGCGCCTGCGTCGTGCTTGCCAAATCGCCAGAGTCAAAAGGCCGTACCATCAACTGTGCTGTGCACACGCGAGAAAAAGCTTATGCGACCAGACAAGGAGGTCGCAGCCCGCACGTTGACCAATGCCATCCTTGTCCTCCGCCTTCTGCATGAAGCCGAAGATTCAACCAGAGTCGGCCCTCTCCCACACTTCACATCAGTAACATGCGACCTCTCCAGCCAGCTGCGAAAAACTTCTACACGGCAATGGCAAATGGTTATCTATGCCAAGCTAGCAACGCGTCAGCTCCAGGAACAGTGGTAGAGGTACAAGCTGGGGGAGCTCTTGAAACATAGCGCCAGTCTCAAGAATGGTTAGCAAAAGAAAACAATGCAGCTTGCCATCGCCCGCCACACGCACTACACACTCGTGACATGCAGCACGATGCAACACTATCTGAGTTCGGCCCGAGCATGCCGCAGCAACAGCGTGCCACTTGCTGACAATATTGTTGTCGACAACATCTTGAAGACCTTGCGAATTGCGACTGCGAAATTGAACCGCATCCTTGTATCATGTATGCCACCGTATGAGCACCAATATCACAAGGCAATAGTGTGTGGGCGCAAGCGTCCAAATTGCACGCCACTGAGCGCGTATGAGGCGCCTAAGGTATATTCCAGCCACCTCAATTACCTTTCTGGACTCCTCGGACCTGATCCCGTGCGCCTTCTATTGGTGTCGTTTAGTAGCATATGCATCTTGGCAGGATTCGTTGAGCAATGACGTTGATCACATACTACTACGACTATCTCGGAGAGCCGAAGCAGTATCCTGTGGTATCGCTCAAGGTAAGGCTTCCTACTACTGCTGGACAGAAGACGGCGTGGAGTTGATAATGCAGCAACCGCATCCTCCACCAGACTTGGCCGAGTGAACCCGCCATGCAGCATATATCAGATGCAACCTCCAAGCCCAAGCCAGAGGCAGCATGGTGCCAAATCTGGCAGTATTTGCGCTATCTTGGCCAATGGACGCCGGCAAAGGTGAATCTCATCTTCCATCTTAGGAACACGCTCACCGGCCTTTCGCCCATGGCACTTGCTTCTGCGTGAATGAAATCAGGCTAACAGCATCAGCTCAATTCTTCTTGCCAATGGTCTCCACAGAGCTTTTCCACAGGCTGATAGATGTTGACCACCCACGCGCCTCTTTTGACCGCGCTGGACTTTCCGTCAGATGGAATATGCAGCCAACACTTGCAAGGCATCATGGCATCCTCAATTATAGCAGATTCTACAAGGGTCGGTACACTTTGTGCGGACCGTGGTCATCCTGATGGATGTCGTTGAAGACGTCGTTGCAGAGCCGTGAAAGGAAGGTAGTCTTGGCATGGGTCCATGCCCGCGCACAGACTTCACGACAACTCGCGATCTCTTCCAGATAGTCCACATCATCAACGATGATGCTCCTGGCAGATGCAACTTCATCTCGTGAGAGAAGACAAGTTCTTCACTCGCATGTATGCTACGATGTCACGCGCGAAATGCTCTTAACGCGTCTAGAACGCGTCCAGGAGATTGCGTCGACCGTTAGAGTCAAATACCTTTAAGCTAGAGAATGGTGCAAAGGTAGGCGTCTACGGCACTGTATCAGGAGACCTGCACAAATTCATCTACTTCCATGTCCTCGTATCCTACCCTCATGTCCTAGAGCCGAAAAGCATCACAATGGCGGATCTTCTGGGAGGTGCACTGAGCGCAGTTGGCCTAGGAGGCGTGAATGGAAATCAGCCGACGGCAACGACACCAGTAGAGCCTATTGCTCCCACGACTCCACCTCAGCCATCAATCGCATCGAAACCAGACGAGACGTCACAGTCAACAGCGACAGCGGCAGAGAGCACATTGACACAGATTGCAATTCCGACGAGTCAAATAAAGCCTACTACAATTACCGTCACCGGAGAAGCAACTGCAACATCCGCTTCGACACCCACGCCAAAGCAAGCCGACAGCAGTAACACAGGTGCCATAGCAGCAGGCGTAATCGCATGCTTCGCAGCAGTGGGCATAATCATTGCAATCATATTTTGGAGATGGAGACGGAAGCATGCACCTAAAAGGTTCCAGCAATTGGACGAAGTTTCAACCAATTTTCATTCTGGTGCAAATACACGCAAGGAAGCAATGCCATATTCGCCGGACTCAGTTTACCCCGTTGAGAAGTTAGAGCTGCAGCCTGTTGTGCACGAGATGCCAGATACTTCTGTGCGAGCGGAGATGGACGGTGGACAAAAGTATCATGCCTATAAACCTGCATTAAGAAGGAATTGAGGTTGAGTCGGCCGTGACTGCTTGACGTTCCGATGGTGTTGGCTGCATAGCCAAATCGCACTTCCATACTGCACCACGAAGCATAACGACAATCCACAATCTGACAACCCCTCGACAGCGCTGTCATGGACCAAATTCATACCTCTTCATCGGACGATACACCCTCGCAGGATCATCGAACAGCAGTCTTCGCTTCTTGACCTCAGGATCTGGCATGGGCGTAGCATCATGGACATCCCCGTATCGCACCGGCTTTTCTCCCATCATCTCGGCCATCTCCTCGCCAGTCATATTCGAAGCCACCAGCCAGACAGTGGGAGAGATTTTCCAGTTTTCCGCCGGTGCACCGTCCGCAATGTGCAGAATCACTGCTGCAGCTGGGATGGTCAAGAATACAAAAACCAAACATGATAAGCCTAGAAGTGGACTCCATCGAAGAGCAGTCGCATTCCAGGTTGTCGTGCGTATTGGAGCCGCTTGACTGCATGGAATCTTGTGCGGTCCTTCAGAGAATGCGAGACTCTCTGCCTCATTGCTCCCATTATCCTGCTACAGAGCGTCATCAGCTTGGCACTGTGCAGGACACCGGTGTCGTGGCTACCTCCACCATTGAGATGCGATATGCCTCCGCCTTGTGCGTGCTGGACACATCAAGTCCAGTCAAGATAGTGTCGCGCTGCTCGCTATATTCGATCATCGCCGGTCAATGGAGCAAATTGGAAAGTTGCGTCGACAATGTCGGCATGATGTGAGCTTCTTTTAAGACTGCGCAGCCCAATGCACACGAGCGATCGCACAAGGGCTCGCGCTCAACGAGGTCGGCCATGTTCTACAGCTGTCACAGCCTTCAGCGAAAATAGCTGTAGCTACATGCTTTCGCTCATTAGCGATAAAGCATGTGGGAAGGCTGAGAGCCTTGCCCGCACCTTGGAAGCAACTGATTTGCTCAAGATAAGGAAGTTGCCATATCGTGGAACAGCAGTGTCAAGGGGATCGGATAGGTCGTCGGTCAAGGCGGTTCCACGACAGTATTGCCTAGCCCTGAGAATTACTGCCTTTGCGCGTGGGGGCCAGGACAGCGTGCTTGGCAGATATCATGGCGGCGCCTTATGCTAAGCAAATAAGACATGCTATCTTTAGATCCCCTGGGAGCATCAAGCTGAACCATTCCGCACTTCAGGTGTTGTTTCTTGGTCGTGAGTGGCACTTTTCGATTTGTTGTCTGCTTTCTGCTGGTCCGGTCGTCCTTCAGCAGCTTCGGGCAGAAAGCGCAAAGGGATGTTCAAAGCTGCAGCAAGCGCAATCAGAATAAACCAGCACAAATGCCCGTCTGCCCACTTGATCTTCACACCAAAGGCATAAACGCTAGTGAAGAGCGCCGGGGCAACAGCTCTGACGCCAGAGTTCACAGTGAGTGCCAAAGCATTCAGAGTAGCAAGAATACTATGCGAGGGCGCAATGTCATTGAGGCAAAGCTGCACACATGTGAATCCCATTGCAACTCCAGAGCCTAGGACCACGCCAGTGATAGATACGACCCAGAAAGCCGTATTCCAGCCATTGCGGAGAAACTCATTTAGGACTGGGTACAGTGCCATAAAGAATGGCCAAACAGCTGCGGCTCCTCTCAAAACGGTTCCAGTACCAAATCGTTTCTGTAGTCCGGGAAAGGCCAGTAACATCCAAAGGCCCTGCGTTGCACCAGCTAGTGCAATGAAGTAGGAGATGAGGTACGGAGGGAAGCCAAAGCCGCCCTTCTCCACAGATGTAAATTGGAAAACAGGTGCAACGGCAGTGTATGCAAGGGCAAGTAATAAGGTGTGACCAAAGATGTAGAGGACTATGGGTACACCAGGAGAGTTCAGAATTTCCCAAGTAGACATCGGCGGCTCAGATTCCCCAGAAGCAGGGTCCTTGCGTTTGAGAGTCTCGTTGAGGAATAGTAGACTCGTCAAAGTGCTGGTCAAGCAAACAGCACCGGCGCAAAATGTGGACAGGGCGTAAGGATAGTCAATGAAGAACTGTACATCGCCGAAAGTTTTTGGAAATTGCTGCTCAGGGTTGGCAAGACCACCACCGATGAGAGGTCCAATGAATAGCCCAATGTTTCTAGCAAACATGTACCAAGAGAAGGCACGGCCTTGCGTAGCCTTGGTGGTGTTCTCACTGATCATGGTTCGCATGGTGACAACAGATCCAGCAAATGTCCCCGCAAGACATCGCATGAGAATCATTTGCCAAAGGGTCCTGCTCAGGCCAAAGAGAGCTGTTGCTACACTGACACCAGCAAGTGACCAAACCAAGATCGGCTTGCGTCCAAGACGATCTGCAAGTCGTCCGTAGAAGATCATGAGCACCATTTGCACCAAGGAGAAAAGTGACTCTATCATGCCACTCCAGAAGCCCACATTCTCCTCGTCTAGACCGCCATTCTTCTCAATCATTTCATTGATGAAAGGGAAGATCCCAAAGTAGGCCACCGGCTCGGCTATGGAGGCATAGCATATTAGGAAGATCTGGAGATATGGCATGCGGTCTTCTGTGCTGTCTGGAGATCCTTTGCTTGAAAGAACGCCATTCGTGGTTCCATTGCTGCCAGCTACTGATTCCGGAGCTCCAAGCAGAGGTGTAGTCTCGTCAGCCGCTTCTACAGTCTTTGTTTTCCTCGTCGGGTCCGCTGTTGATGCCATATTGAACTTTGTATATGATGGGTGGCCACAATGCTTGTAGATATGCCAATGCTTGGCTCCTTATGAGGGTGGTAGGAGAAGTCGGGAAACGAGTCGAGAGTATTGTCGAACTGCTGTTATCATGACTGAGAAGGGCGGTGTAAGAAGGAGAGAGATGGTCTAGGATCGCTGACAGCACGTAGCGACTTCCGATTCCGAGCAGGCGATGGATCCTGGTCCGAAAGACCTACGGGCCGCGCTTCCCCCTGCTAGCCCGAACCCTGCAGCCGGGAGCCGAGATCTACTTTGGCTTGGACGAGAAATTCCGTCGAGACTCTGTCAGTCAAGCGATATTGCAAGAATGTCGCAAGAAGAGAATCTCGATCGCAAAGCGAAGAAGGCACTACGAGATGCTGAGCGTCAGAAGAAGGGCAAGAAGAGAAAGCATGCTGAGACTGAGGAGCCTGAGGCCGTGCCAGCACAAGATGCAGAAATCGAGGATGAACCAGCTGCAGCAGTGAAGAAAGAGAAATCGAAGAAGCGCAAATCAACCAGCGAAGAGCATGATCAGGCTGATGCCATTGAAGAAGCGACAACAGACCAGCCAAAGAAGAAGAAACGGAGAAAAGCCAAGTCTGAGGAGGACAAGCCCAGCAAGAATCGCTTCATCGTCTTCGTTGGCAATTTACCATACAAGACCACCGACTCCTCACTCGACAAGCACTTCGCGAAACTCAAGCCATACACTCTGCGCCATCGAACCGACCCGAAGACCAAGAAAAGCAAAGGCTTCGCATTCCTGGAATTTGAGAACTACGACCGCATGAAGACATGCCTGAAACTCTACCACCACTCATTATTTGACCCGGAAGCGATTGAGCGAGGCGAAGCGCCAATAGAGCCTGGTGCAGACACAACGGAACCTCTGCCTGCACAAGATGACGCATTCAAAGGAAGACATCAGAAGAAAAAGAAAGAGACGGCACGCAGAATTAATGTCGAGTTGACGGCTGGTGGAGGCGGTAAGACGGATGAGAGGAAGGAGAAGATTAAAGCTAAGAATGCGAAATTGGATGAGGAGAGGAAGAGGAGAGCGGAAGAAGAGAGGAAGGCTAGGGAGAAGCAGGCGAAGAAGGATGCTAAGGCGGGTGTGAAGAAGGAGGAGAAGAATGTTAAGGGTGAGAAAAAGACGATTGTGAAAGAGTTGCAGGAGAAGGCTGTGCAGAATGAGGTCGAAGCTGGTGCGGAGGATAGTCATGGAATGCATCCCAGTCGTATGAGGATGTTGAATCGGTGATAAAAGGCAAATAAATGCTGGCCTGGGACTGTAGTTGAAAGAGCATCAATCGTGGCCAGGAGAAAGCGACAACATTCGCAGGTATCCTATCTACCCTGGAGCGGCCTTCTAGCAAAATGATACCTCGTCCACCCGTCAATCTCATCTGTATATTCCTCCCTGACGAGTTCATACTTCCCGATCTTGGGCAACACCACAGCCCATATCAGCCAGTACACACCACCCCCAGCAATAATACCCCAGCCAACTACACAGTGCAGATAGTACGGCAAAGTCTCGTAAATGCTATTGCCATCCGTTGGCGGCACGAAAGGTGCAACGACCAAATAAACATTCGACAGGAAGAAGAATATCGCTACTGGCAGAGTAGCCTTGAAAGGCGGAGACCAATTCCAAGCGGCCTTGTTCAAGTACAAGTGGATCAGACCCAGAGCCACGAATGAGTTGACGATCGCAAGCGGGTACGAGATGACGTTCAGGATGAAGTTGTAAGCATCGCCTGGAGGAGGTGCGAGCATAATGATGACCGAGACCAGCCAGTGTTCGAAGAGACCAGCAAGCGGTGCGTTGAAAGGTCGATTGCTCGCCCAGAATCTCGAGAATGGCAGAATCCCTTCGCGTCCAAGCTCTTGGACCAATCGACCTTGCGAGAATATGACACTTAGGACGTTACCAAAGGCCGAGAGCGCGACGAACACAGACATCGCTCGCTCAGCTCTGGTGCCAAAAACATTGCGGAAGAATGATGCTGCGAGGATACGACCTGATGACAGGATTTCGTCTTTTGGCACCGCGGCGAAGTACGCCACGTTGGCTAGCATGTAGAGCACCGCAACACTGCAGAGCGCAAGAGGCGCAGCAATCTTGAGCGTCTTCACTGGATTCTTGGTTTCGCTTAGGGCATAGTTCGCATTCGAGTATCCAATGTATGACCAGATTACGTTGTACAGGGCTGTTACGACTCCATAAGCGCTTCCAGTAGTGCCTTCAAATGCATTGTCGAAGTTGTGTGGCTTCTCAATTTTGAGCGCTCCACCTAGTGCAGCCCAGCCAGATACGACAATGATCAGAATGATGATGATCTTGATGATTCCAAGAAGATTCTGAAGGCGTAGACCCCACTTTAGTGCCAGACCATGGATCAAGAATGCTGCGGTGATACAAGCAAGACCGACTCCGCGCTGGTTCCATCGACCGACTTCCACATTGGCTGCATTGAGGATGTATTCGCCAAAGACGACTGAATTGGATCCAGCCCAGCCAAGTAAGATCACGTAGCCCGTATAAAATCCGGTTGCAAGAAATTTGGGCCTCCGAAAGACGTATTCGAGGTAGTTCTTTTCGCCACCATTCTTCGGAATGGCGGTTCCAAATTCCAGGTAGACGGCCATTCCTGCTGCTGCGATGAGCATACCGGCGACCCACATGAAAAGCGCCAAGCCAACAGATCCTGTCAACGACAAGATGCCACTTGGTGTAGCAAAAATGCCAGTGCCAATCATTCGATTGAAGATGAGAAAGCTGGCTGAGACAACGCCAATTTGACGTTTGCTCTGTTGTGCAACACCATTGATTTCGGTGTCTTTTCGAAGAGTTAGGCTTTTTCTCTTGGTTGGTCCTTGGGCAAGCACTTACTACTATCATCGTACTCATGTATGCCTTTGCCTCCGTCTGAGCCATCGACACTGGCTGCTCCAGTTGACGGCTCCTTCGTTTGCCAGCCAAGCATGGTTCCGTAGCTTGACAACTTTTAATGAAGAACTGGAAATGGAGTGAACCAAGCGTACACTACCTCTTAGATCTGCTAGCAGACATCAGCCCTTTTGATTGAGAGCTTTCTTTCGTATTGGACATTCTCGCCATCCGTGCCCAGGCTGACGACAGGCCTGCCATGAAGTTATTACGAGAGAATTTCCCTTGGCTCTATGCCATGTTGCAACGGAATGCGTGGTTTTGTTCTTGAATTGCAACAAAGATGAGCCGCACGTGGAAAACGCATGGCGGAAGGGTTCATTGTGGTGTGCTATTGGATGTTGAGGATGGATGGGGCAAGCACGCCATATGAGCTTTTCACGCCATTTTGGAGGATCGGACCGAGGCGTGAGACTATGAGCACCTGTTCGCACATGCCCAGTGGGACATAACCTGGGACGACGGCCGATATTGTCGCTGGTCCAGGTTCTTGGGCCTGACTGCAAAGATACTGTACCGCTTTAGCCATTCTCGTTATGTATAGGCGTATCTCTTCGCGAGAAAATTGTCTCGCCAGTCGCGACCTGTGAGCATCAGGAGACCTCAGCTTGTTGTGAACGGTCGCTGATCGCTGCGGTTGTCTCAGCGCTACATTCCCGCTATGCCGACGCATGCCGCTGTGGTCTCAGCCTTGTTGGCTTCCAGGGTGTTGAGCATCTGGTTCGAATAGTAGCGAAGGAAGATTTGGCATGGCCTGGAATGATGGCGGCCTCTATCACGCAACGACAGCAGCAGATTGCGTGTATCATTCGACTCATGTCAATTCCCTCGTACAGAGATTTACCAATGGAACGTATGTTGTAGAGGTGATGTTGTTTGGACGGAAAGTGTTGCATGGCAGAGTGAGACGCGACTGAAAAGAGTTCAATCTCGGCCTGCCAAGAAACAGGCCCCCCACCTCAGTCCATCCATATCCATAGCAGTGTGCTCCTATTACAACTTCCATCTCTCTTCCATCTCATCGCCCGCGTAGCCTAGAAGATCTCCAGACGTCAACCGTACTTGAAATTCAAGAGCATGTTGAGCATTCATTGGTATACTCATCGTGGACCAAAATTGAGATTGAGGCAGGAGCTATCTCTGCAGGTCTAACAGTCTCACGAGCCTCGAGGACTGATGTAAGGAGCCTCGTCTGTTAGTTTTGGCGAAGTCGAATCATCAAAGCTCATCTCACAACGCTCCAAGGGCGATACACGATAAAGGTCGACCAGGTCGTGCTACTTCCGTCGTCATTGTGGCCTTCTCAGGCTCGAGAACCGACTTGAAGGCCTTCGTCCACGAGATTCAGCGAAACCGAAGCATACGAAAGAGTCACTATTGAGGTCGTATCATGCATTGAATTCATCCAACAACTAGCTTTTGCTCTGCACTAGCCTTAACTCGCTCAAAAATCATGCTGTTTCAATGCTCATCTACAGAAAACCTGCACATTTACAGCTGGTTCGCAGCGTTGAAGTCCTCGAGCGCGACCGCGACACGCTTGGTCATGGTCTTCTCACCCTCGCGTACCCACACTCTTGGGTCGTAGTACCTATTGGGAAGCATCGTCAGTAAGATCACTCGGAAGCATGGAGTAGGAGCATAACATACTTCTTGTTTGGCTTGTCCTCGCCGTCTGGGTTACCGACTTGCGAGCTGACGTAGTCCTTCTTGTTGATCATGTAGTCACGGATACCCTCGGTGTAGGCATATTGCAAATCGGTATCAAGGTTGACCTTAACGACACCATAGCTGATAGCATCGAGGTAGTCCTGCTTGCTGGATCCTGAGCCACCGTGGAAGACGAGGAACACTGGCTTCTCGTCCTTGGTGCCCTCCTTCTCTTGCACGTACTTCTGGTGCTTCTGGAGGAGCTCTGGTCGCAGCTTCACGTTACCTGGCTTGTACACACCGTGTACGTTACCGAAACCAGCAGCGATCGAGAAGTATGGCGAGATTGGTGCAAGAGTCTTGTAGATCTCGTAGATGTCCTCTGGCTGAGTGTACAGGGAGTTGTTGTCGACATCCTCGTTGTTGACACCATCCTCTTCACCACCAGTAATACCAATCTCCATCTCGAGCCATTGCTTCATTGGTGCAGCGCGCTTCAAGTAGGCAGCAGTGGTCTTGATGTTCTCGTCGACGGCCTCCTCAGACAGATCGATCATGTGGGAGGAGAAAAGTGGCTCGCCGTGCCTGGAGCATAGAAAAGTTAGCAAAAGTCCGTATCACTCCGGAAACAGACGCCGAGACTGTGCTACAATGTGTGGCACGCAGAGCACATTACTCGTCCTGCCGCGGAACTGGAGGAAGTCGAGAAAGGGCTTCCACGCTTCAATGCTATTTACTTACTGCTTGAACCAGGCCTCATCAGCGTCGAGCATGCCGTCGAGCCATGGAAGAAGCTTCTTAGCGCAGTGGTCGGTGTGGAGGACGACTGGAACACCATATGATGGTGCAACGGCGCGGATGTAGTGAGCTCCAGCGATTGCGCCGGCAACGGAAGCGCTCTGGTCCTTGTTGTCAATGCCCTTTCCGCAGAAGTAGGCGGCACCACCCTGGGACATTTGAAGGATGATTGGTGCCTTGGCAACCTTTGCGGCCTCGAGGGCGGCGACCACTGTGGAGGAAGAGGTGACATTGATAGCTGGAATGGCGAAGTTCTTCTCTTGTGCGTACTTGAAGAGAGCCTTCACATCATCGCCATAGATGACACCAGACTTGACCTTGAGAACGGATTGTGCCATGATTGCGGTTGTTTGCTTCGAAAATTTGGTCTGAGAATTGAGTTGTCAAAAAGCACCTGAATGGTTTGAACAGTGTTCTTGGGTTGGAATTGTGAAAGGAAGAAACCAGCTACATGAAGTACAGTCGAGCACAGTTTTCGTCGCTCGCTCTTTCATCATACCCCCACCAAGGTCTGAGCCCCGCTGCGCTATGAAACACTACTTCGGCGTTTAACTGTCACTACCTCTCCGAAGAATTGGCCGTCCAGATACGCGACAGCAATTTCACTTTGTGAGAAAGCAAGCAGAAACTGTTCGTGTTGATAGCAGACTGATTCGCAGCTGCGGTTCTGGAAATTTAGATATGCAAATTAGCTCTTTCACACGGATTCACATTGATGTCCACTAGCTAGCAGCCCTCACTATCAGGACGTAGGTACACAAATATCAACGCTATGGTTGGCTCTGAACTTTTTGCCGTGGAAACACTCCAAGACACCTAGGCTCTGCGATATTGCACGAGCTGCTCCGATTTCGACCGACACGACTTACCGAGTCCCGACTGCAACTGCAAGCCGGTTGTTGTCTTTTCATTTCAGGGACTGCAAATATGATCAAAATGCTTTTGAGCGAAGAAGAAGCATGTACGTCGACATTACTTTTGCAGAGTCGCGGGATGACTGCGGCGCATGGAGTGTTGAGATTGCTGGCATTCGGTCCGGGATTTCGTCGCTGCGATGACAGCCAGTCGACGTAAGAGTCCACAAGGAGGCGATGAGAACGTCCGTCTAATTGATACGGAGCAAGTCTGTTCCGCCAAGGACGGTCTTCGTAAGAACTAGAATTTCTCTGTGGTATCCGCGGCTTTGGTGGAGTCACCCGCGCTCACTCCGTGAGCGGTTACAACCCATCTGCAAAAACTAATAAAAATCTATAACCTATCTACAATATCGTATATATATTATTT
>AWYD02004568.1:0-25142 GCA_000504365.2 Pseudocercospora pini-densiflorae CBS 125139 | reverse complement strand
GAGGATGTCGCCGACGCTCTTAAGTCTGGTCAGCTCCGTGGTTACGGTGGTGATGTCTGGTTCCCACAGCCAGCACCAAAGGACCACCCGCTCCGCTACGCCTCCTACATCGACTGGGAGGGTGGCAACGCTACTGTCCCACACATGTCCGGTACCTCGCTCGACGCTCAGGCCCGATACGCCGCTGGTGTCAAGAACATCTTGGACTCATACTGGAGCGGCCGCGAGGACTACCGACCTGAGGATTTGATTGTGCACAAGGGTGACTACGCCACCAAGGCCTATGGTCAGCGCAACAAGAAATAGATGATGCGAACCATGGCTTCTGTGTAACGAATTTTATGGCGTTAAAAGATACCTTTTAGTTGTACAATCTTGACCAGTTGTCGAGGCTTAGCGAGGCTGAATTAAATTTTCTGAGCATCTCAATCAATACTCTCGTTCCTTCGTGCGTTGCAGTTGTGTTTCATTCATTAAGGAGATAAGTGCAGATGTTGTTGTCCGAAGAGGAAAACCTGCTGGACGAAGCTGGCGGACTTTATGCGGGACAACTTCGGCATTTCATGCTGTGCAGGCGTTAGGGTTATGTTTACCCTAAGCAGCGACGACGACATTACCAAATTTATCTGAGCGACTTACAGACCTCATTGTTGATAGCCCGGCCTCATTTGACTATTTGTCGATGTATTTGGCAGTCCTAGGACCTGTGGTCCTGCCAGGTCGATCGAAAATTTGTAGATCCTGCATCGATCTACTCCAACTGAGGGAAGTGACAACCAAGTACCAACGAACAGGCCCGCCTTCCTGACTCGAATGAGCTCTCTGAGCAACGCAATAAATACATGGTGTTCGAATGTGGAGCCAAATCGCAATAGATATTTCTCCCCACTTCTAACTATGGCCGGTATGACATTCTCTGTGCGGGATGTGTCAATGCGAAGTCTATCGCCATGTGCTGTCGTCACACAGGACCAGCACAAATCACTGCGCTCAAGGCTCGTTCGAAACGATGTTCGATTTGATGAAGCAACACTTCACCTGCGGCACAACAGCAGGAACCCCATAATACCGAAGTGCTATTCTCGCAAACACACCATATTCGATGCATCGTCGATATCGAGGCATCAATGCTGCCTAGATGGTGACACTTTCTGCATGGAAGACATGGACTTCAGGTCGCCGGGATCGTCGGCACTCGAAGTTCTGCTCACCTGCAGCGGTTGATGAGTGCTACAGCCCACACAGTATCACGCCGTGGCTGTCACAGCCTCTCAAACCCTCACTGTCAAATTCTCGGTCCTTGGAGCTATCTATGCTCCGTATGTAACATTCGTCATGGCAGGCTGCAGAGTATGGCCCGGACTTGGCACGAGCTCAAGTCGTACAGCACAATGAGGCTCAATCGGGATCCTGCAGAGGATGCATATGTACCTGGAGACTGATGCAGCCCTCTTTGCGCTCGCGAAGATCCTCCAGAACCGTCTAGCTGGAGCACCTCGAAATGTACGGGCTGAGACACTCAGGCTGATAGCTGGAAAGAGACAGCCAAGGCTGTTAATTGAATGTGGGTTCTCTGGGCTGTCGATCCGGTCGCAGGGCATTCTTTGTCTATCGTCCTCTGTGGACGGCCCCAGATAGTGATGCATTGATCGAGTTTCAGAAGCTTGGCTGCGGCAGGGATTCAGCTCCCACTCGGCTTCGCACTCGTGTCACCTGGCGTATTCGTTCATTGCATTTGTCAATCTTGAAGGCGTAACACCGATTTGACGACATTCTCTGCCACCTCCAAGAAACGATGGATAGCAGTGCTCCGGTGTCGAGAGCTGGAGCTGAACGAAGCCCTAATCTTCGAAGCCGGAGAATTCCAGATGCTGCCAATGCAAAGCGCAGTCAGTCGCATGCTCAACTTGCGAGGGCCTGCAGCAAATTATGGGACTGCAGCCTTTAGCCTGGGTATGCGGGATCTGCGGCAATGAAGAAAAGGTCAATCTGTATATCCTCTGATGAGGGCGTCATCTGTTCAGTAGCAATATGCGCTCTATGCTGGACCCTCGAAATGAGACTATTACCTGCAACAAAACGACGACTGCTCTGACTTTGCGGCAGAGTCGTGCGCCACAATAAGGTCTTCGAGCGCTGGCCAGATGGTGTTCAAGATAGTGGCCGTCCAGCTTCAGACACCGCAACCTGTGAGAGGATAGAGGTCCCTTGACAAGCTTTGACTCATCATCTATCAATGCAATGCATTAGCCTGGCACCAAGGCATGAATGAATGGCTTCATGGCTCTGACTGCAGAGCAAGTTCGACGCCAGACGTACGGTGACACCGTTAGAATCCTCGAACGTCCGGACATGCACGTAGGGCTGCAGTAGTGCACTTGTGAACAGCATCAGGGATGCGGCAGGCTTCGGGATCCTTCAACGCGACGAAGCGTGCAGACAGACCTTGGGACTTGAAAGATTTGGGGGCCAGTCAAGTGTGCAAGAGCGAGGACTGGCGGAATGGGCAGAGGCTGTGTGCGTGTTTGAAGGAAGCCATGGCCAAGCCACGTCTTCATTTGACCTGCACGCTCGAACCACGCTAACCGTTAAGGGTGCATTTTGCTCGAGATATCCGGCACTAATTGATTATTGCTCAGATTTATTTTTGGCACGGGCTGCCGAAGTCTGTCAGACTACACTTTCTCGCTCACCTTCTCGTCGACATCAAGCTTCACAGCCGATCGGGACCCTCGTGCGTGCTAGCTCGAGGCAATACAGTTTGGCTGAAAGACTGTGTCGTCCGACGCTAATGGAACAGGTGGCAGAGGTATCGCTGCAGGTACGGGAATAGACGCACGGTCTTGTCCTACCTAGCTGTGATGCCTGCGCAGCTCTCAGAAGGATGAACATGTTGTCTATATAGAGGTCTGAACCTCACCAACATCTACCGTTTCATTCTCATCATCACAAAAGCACTTCAAACAACAGCAAGTTTCATTTGTCTTCGGTCTGATTTCCTTCGAACTTTCGCTCACCAGCAAATACACTATTACAACATACACCAGCAACACATTTTCGGCTTTCACCAAATTACAGTACGCACAGGATTTTCAGTGTTTCCTACTGTTCGATCTTCAAACCCGATTTCCTATACCCATTTTCCTATTTCGTATTTCCTTGATTACCATGGGCCGTGGTGGATACAACTAAAGACTACACTTTACCCTCAAGGATCTCATACAGCAAGAACAGCTGTATCAGGATTCAAAAGCATCACAGCAAGACATTCAATAACCTACAACAAACACACACTATCATCAAAACATCATTCACAATGGGTCGCGGCGGATACAACTCTCCAGTGCTCTCCCGAGCAAACGACGACGGCAGAGGTGGCTACAACTAAGACATCCATACCTCATCTACCCATTCTGGTAATGGCTGTGATGACTTCTACCCTCGAGCCGGCCTCGACCAATCTTCAGCATATCTTATAATTGGACGACTCATCTCTTTCTCCACAACAAGACTATTTCTACACCTATGGATCTTTTAAATCGCACGACCGGAAAGCATTTTGGATGAGCGTTCAAGCAAGCGGTGGATTGATGATAGCGTTCGGCGAAGCATTTCAGTGGAGTTTTGAAGCATTAGCGGCATTTACATGGAGTTCTGGGAAATTTGTATGGCATTTTCAGCAGTTTTTTTGGATATACATGGCATAGACAAGACTTTGGAAGAGTGCGCAAGCACACGCATTGGAGATTGGTGGGGGGATATTTCACGGCTTTATCCATAGCAGGACAATTGGAAGGCTTATCTCGTTGCGATATTTGTTTCCCAACATTTCTGGAACATGAGGATTGAGGTCAATCGAAGGGATTTGGACAGTCATTGCAAGTCATGAATGATATCATTTGCCTACACAGAACTTCTCGAACACAACGCCCAAAACTTCTTCCACATCACCCGCCTGACCTCTACCAGTGATCTTCCCCAAGCACTCAGCCGCTGCTCGTAAATGCTCTGCCGCGACAACAATGTCTGCCTCTGCTTCGCCCACTTGATTCCGATTGAAATCATCATCATCGTGCGCACCAACAGGAATCAAACTTTCCGAATGCGCCTCCCGAAGGAAGGCATTGAGATGGCTGACGCACTCCTCGAGCAAAACGCGATGCCTCTCGCTAGCGCCAAGGGATTCCTGCCAAATAGAAAGATCGGCATCGGCTGCGGGTGCGAATCCTGCTGATGCACCATCATCGCCTCCCGGGGCCAAAGCTGCAGTCAGCTTCTCGAATTGCCGAATCAGGCCTGCCAGAAACGCTTGTATCCCTCCTGGATCCATATTTTCTGTGCCGGCTGACCGTACATATGATTGAAGTTGTCCCGAACTTGTGGTTTCGGCGTCGGTGCACGACAGTAGATGTACTGAATCTTCGTTCAGAGATGGGAATTCCTTGAGAACTGATCGTTTGGCTTCCGTTCGTTCGGATTCTTCAATCACCAGATCGGATTTGTTCAAGATGATTACGACGTTGTCTTTTTCCAGGATCAGTTTCTTTGCGACTGCTGTAACCTCAGCATCCAGGTTCGATTTAGGCAGCAAACCAGCCTTGCTTGTGTCTTCGAAGCTAAAGACTACAATGACCAGGTCACTGTCAGCCGCTCTCTCTTTCGCCCGTCTCATCCCTTCTTGCTCAATTCTGTTGATGAATTCTGGGAACTTTCCTTGCTCTCCTTGTACGGCTGCCTGCATTGCCTGGCGCAGACCAGCTGTGTCGCCGAAACGGCAGAAATATCCACCAATGTCGACGCCGACTTCAACAATATCTCGAGTCGTGCCGGCTTCATTGCTGACGATGGCAGCCTCGCGGCCGACTATGCGATTGAGCAGGGAACTCTTGCCTGCGTTTGGTGCACCAAGTAAAGCAATGCTAATTCCATGTCTGAGCAGCTCACCACGAACTGCGTTCTGGCTGTGCACTCGCAATGCTTGCTGCAGGACTTTGACTTGTTGTGCGACAGAGTCCATAAGCTCATTTGGACTTTCGTCGAAATGTTGGTCTTCGCTGAAGTCAATGAGAGCTTCAAGCTCTCCACGAGCGTACAAAAGCATTTCTCGCCATTTCTCGTACTGCTTCGCGAGATGACCGGACGTGCCGCGTACTGAGAGCCGGCGCTGTTGCTCTGTATCTGCTGCCAAGGTGTCACCCAAAGCCTCCACCTGGGTGAGATCTAGGCGATTGTTCATAAATGCTCGCCTGGTGAACTCGCCAGGCTCAGCATACCGAATGGGACCGGTTCTACTTTGACATCTGGAGATTGCACCAAGTACAGCTTTGACAATGGCCGGTCCGCCATGTACATGAAGCTCCAAGATTTCATCACCAGTAGCTGTGCGTGGAGCAGGAAAGTACAGCACTAATGCTGAGGAGTCAAGGACAAAGTCCCGAGACACCACCTGTCCAGGCTCGTAAAGCGTTCTGACAGTAGCCGAGCGCGGCTTTGGATGTTCCTTGCCAGGACATAGTGCCTCGTAGATATCCAGGCACGCAGGTCCGGAAACACGGATTACTGCTATAGCTGCACGTCCGGCCGCAGAAGACAATGCGTAGATCGTCGGCTCCCTGAAGGCGGTCCTGTAACCTCTCGTCCAGAATCTGTTTAATGATGTTCTCCCTTCGAGAGCTGGATCTAGCGCTTTCGGTCGACAATTCGTACTCCTGGACGCGACGTAGACACCAGGCAGGCTATTCAGCCCTCGTCGAATGCCATATCTGACACCAAATGCCCGTGCGCTCCTCACAGCGCCCACACGAGCTAGCATTCACGCTCCATTCGATGCCAGCAATTCCAGGTTGATGATGACCTGATGGTGCAGATGCAGAAGCGCGTCAAAGAAGCAAGCTTCCATTGAACCAATGAGAAAAAGGCAGCAAAATACCAGGATCTGCCACGTGGAGCAGCTGATCGTAGAACTCTAAATCCGCCTTATGGGACCATGGCGTTTTGCACTGCCCAGAGGCCGCCAGCAGAAGAGCGGTATGAGTCTTGTTCCCGGCTGCAAGATTCGGAAAGAAGTGTCAGTGGCTTCCACGCGACATTGTACGCTTATGCAAACCACTCACCGGAGCTGCCGAATGGTTACAATGTCTTGCATGAACGAGGACGCTCCGGAGTGCAAAGTTCATCATGGTTCATGCGATTGAGTTTCTTTGAATAGTATTGTTACATGCCTGCCTTTTACTTCCTGGGTATCTCAATGAGCTTGGTGACTGCATGCCATGCTCTCTTGTCCATTGCGCCGAATCATTCATCAAACAAGCACTTCAGTCCAGCATTCCAAGCAGACGCTCATGCACGGCATGCTCGTATAGTACAGGTCGAGAGTATTTCCCCCCTCGACTTCTTCCATTTATCACGTCATCATAATCTCTACCAAGCATAGCCATCCTCTTCCTCTTCAGCATCTTCATTCCAATCCTCATCACCGCTAAGCTCATCATCCATGAAGTCTCCTTCTGTCCACTGATTCTCGCGAGGGCGCTGGTTGTCAATGCGGATGTCGACCGTGGTGCAAAGGCCTTGAATGAATTTCTCCGGCGTACGGCGCCAATCCTCCACGTCACTTCCATCCTCTGACTCAGAGTCAGACTCTGGCGATGGTGTAGCAGTCTTGTCGATGACTGACGCCTGGCTCTCAGCAACACGTCTGCTGCGACGAGGGTGTCGCTTTGACGGGGTCTCGTGTTCGACGTCCGAGTCGGAGTAGCGTTGTGTGTCTCCTGTGGACTTGTAAGGCGATGGCTGGACGGCTACGGCTCTTCTACTACGAAGAGGCATATTTTCGTTCCAGTCGCGGCTCAACTCATCAGTGTCACCACTTCTTGGAGACGATTTGATCTGGGTTGCTTTCCACAACTTGAACTGCCTGATCGAGCCCAGATTCTCATTGGGCGATCCGCTACGGCGCAGATACACTCGCCCCAGCCGCTCAATCCACTGATCACGGAAGCCTGCTCGATCACGCCATGGGATGTTGATGTGCGCATGAATGATCAGGGTCCGTAGCTGGAGCAGTTGAGGCGCATTGTCCACCAAAGAGCGGAAGAGGTTTTGCGCAGCCTCTGGCGACCACTTCTGAGCGTGGATGATCTCCAGGTGGCGTAGGGTGTTTGGCCACGACGGAATGTCGGTTTCTGGTAGCAGCTCGTCGTACAAAGCCTCAGCATCGTTCACCGAAGCCTTTTCGCTGTAATAGTGCAGATCGACTTTCAACACTTCGAGACGAGGGCAAAGCTCTTTCAGAGAGGTCGTGAAGCTTAAGTTTAGCGCGGCGTTGTGATTGAGCACGAGCTCCTTGAGGTGAGATCCAGATGTTTTGAAGAAGTCTCGCATCATCTCGCTGGTGATTTCCAGGCAATTTGTAAGCTCGAGGCGCTGAAGGTTGGTCGGGAGTCGCTGCAAGAACTTTTCCATGATGGTGTCACAGGAGATGAATGTCAGATCGACAAGGGAAGGAAGCTTTGCGATCGATGTTGCAAGTCCTGGTGGTTGTGATTGCGCTTCGCCCTCCGCATTCGTTTCGGGCACGGTCGGTTCGAAGCTGTCATCAACGTTGAACCCAGTCACCACGAGCCGCTTGAGATATGCAAACACCACGCTCTCGTGTGCTGTTGACATCGTCTTGTAGAGCTCAAGTGGATCATTTCGAGGAATCGTGTCGCGCGACCAGCGCCAAGTGCGAAGGCGAGTGCCACAAGCTTCGAAGGCTTTGATGAGATCAGTTGGAGAGAAGGTCCATTTCTGAATCTTGACCGGCCTGAAGGGTGGGTAGTATCGTGGATGCAGAATTTCCATGTGCTGGAGTTGGGGCAGCTGAGATACCAGCTGTGGCAAATCCAAACTCGGTCTGCCTGATGCGGCGTAGGCAACAGTTCTCACATCCATGTTTAAGCGATGCACCTTGACATTGTAGTTGATGTACCGCTCATCTCTGCCCATCTGAAGCAGGTCGAGGAGTTGATGTGGATGGTATGTGTTGAGCATCGGTGGAGACTGGTATAGCGCCTCGAGCGCCGCCAGACCAAAGGCTCGACATACGCTGCGGGCAGTCTTGAGCAGCCATGTGGCGTTGGCACTTGCATCTCGCGAGAACTCATCCACTGGCAGAGATGCGTATATGAAGATCTGCTTGAGCACTTCTTCGGGTAGCGCTTTCCAGTTTGGTATATTTCCATCGCTCGGTCCCTCGAAGCCCTTCTTGACTGGCGCCGACTGTGCCCTGCGAGCCTTGCCGATTCTAAAAGCACGAACCAGAGTTGTCTGCTTTGTTCTCGCCGCCGCTTTGCTTCGAGTCTGTGGTTTGCGCTTTCTCTCGACCTTGCGCTTCTTTGGCACTGGTTCCTGTACTACTTCGGCATCGGGCACAAAGTCCTCCTCGCTTCTCCCACTCGCCTCGAAATCATCCTCGTCTGTGTCAGGCTCGTAGTAGATTGAGCGCTTGCGGCTTGCCGACTGACGTGTGGAACGACGTTTCGTGGCAGCCGCCATTGCGCCGGCGAGGAAGTGAATGCGATCCGGCGAGCGTCCAGTATGGGCGTCGCGCTTCAAGAATATGGCGACTTGGGTGGAGTTTGTTTGGTGGTGAAGCAGGCTGCAGGGCGACGGCTGGTGACTTTCGAGAGTCGCTTCCGTATGCGGGGGCGATCTCGGATCTCGGGCGGGCCCAGCCGCAGCATGCTGACATAAGTAGCGTTTGCACTACCCACCCTGCTCTTCTGCAGGATCTCTATATTGTGAACTTCTCGACAGATACAATCGCTGCGAGGTGGAAATGAGCAGAGATTTCGCGTGTATCCTTTGCAAAATCTATCATATGCTCTGATCCGACGAGTACTCTGGACACGGCGCCAATCCGTACTGGTCCCATTCTACTGCCTGCAACGCGTTCGAAAGTCGCGTGAAAACGAACTGTCGATGATCGACACATCAAAATGAGTACTACAGAGCATACCCTGCCGCAGCAAATACCCGACGAGGGCTGATAGCCCGTCAAAATGCGTTTTCGCGCGAGTATTCAAAACATCAACACTTTCACCAAGTTTACAGCGTCACTCGCCTCGCTAGGCAACATTGCCTGGGTGCGATTGGATGAGAAAGACGTTCGATTTACGGTCATCCCCGAACAGGGGACGCAAGTATGGTCCGTCCTTTCGATCGAAACGATCTTTGAAGAGTACACGATACAGTCAGCAGCGGCGAACAACACCATCAACCTTGAAGTACCCCTCGCGCCACTCCAACGAGCATTGAAGAGTGCCCAGAATGCTATTGCCGCCAACATCAGACTCACGAAGAAGGACAACATCCCGTTGCTGTCGCTCACGATCACCACGCAAGCAATGAACAGCAGTGCTCCCTTCGGAAACGGCCAATCGGGGTCTACCCAGGATGGCGTCAATGGCTTTGGCACAGCTGGTACGGGTACAGACGCGAGCGAGGATTTCTTCGGAGCGAGACATGAACGTGAGACGCTCGTTACTCAAGATGTGCCTGTTCGCGTACTTGCACCAGCATCGGTCGAAGGCCTCCATGAACCACGATGTCGCGAGCCGGATGTGCACATCGTGCTTCCCAACCTGATGCAGCTCAAAGCAATCAGCGATCGCTTCACAAAGCTGGCACTGTCCACGAAAAGCAGCACACGAGCTGCCTATGGCGGTGCTGGTCCGAAACTCGAACTCAGCGGAAATATGCACGGTTGTCTTCGCTTAGCACTCAACACCGATGCGATGCGCATCAACAGTCTGTGGACCGGCCTCGAGAATCCCGAACTCGATCCATCGCAGGTCGCTGATGGGGAAGCTGGGCTTGCCAATCACCCTAGTACCAGGATGAAAGAACTCGGCGACTCTTCTGGGCAAAGCGAGGAAGGATGGGCGACGGTGCGTGTCGATGGCAGAGATTGGGGTCGAGTGCTGAGTGTCGGGCGGCTCGGAGGCAGAGTTATCGCGTGCTTTTGCCACGACCACGCACTCATTTTGTATGTTTTTTTGAACAGCGATGAACCTGGAGGCGGCGAGTCTGTATTGACGGTAAGGGGTGCCGAAAACTTTCATCACTGCAGGGCCTTGCTAACAACCACGCAGTACTACATTTCCTCCTTTACGATGTGACAAACGATCGGAGATGAGCACATCAGAAGCACGGAGGAGCTCACATGAACGGAGATAGCTTGGGTGTACATACAACGTGGAGTGTCCGACTAGCTGCATGACCGCATACTGTGCTGTCCGAAATGTTTCATGTGTCTATCCGTATGTCATGGAAATAGTGTCCGTTGTAGACTGATGTCTTCCGAAGACATGTCATGCTGGATTTGCCACGCTTTTGCTAATCGTACTGAACGGAGTCGTATTTGATTGCATGCACGAAAGAAATGTCGATGGCCATGGTCTAAGTTTAGGTTACTGCTTAAGCAGAGGGAGCCAAGACGCCTGCGGCTGGAAGGTTCGGCGCTATCGCATTCAGGAGTCGCAGGGTAGAGATCACATCTGTGCATCGACGCTCGGATGCGTTGCCTTGCCTTGCGCTTTCGATCGAGAACTGTGCACGACTCACTTCGAAACCTGGAGTACAGCACGCTATCGTCAAGGCCACTGACTCCGCTCCACCTCACTGTCGCCGACCGCACGTGGCCTGCGATATACGAGAGCCGCCGCGAAACACGACACGCCGACACCCCCGGCGAAACGCCCGCAGCAAGCACGAAGGGTAAGTTTCGTGGAGAAGGGTGGCTTTCCCGACCCGGACGAGGCGAACACCGCAGTGCAAGTGGTATACGGCGTGGCAGTAGTGGCCGAATAAGAACAACAGGGAGCGCGGACATTTGCAGTTGGTGTAGGACGACTGGTGCAGTGGATGAGAGAGCGGGCAGACATAAACACGGCGCGGGCAGGAGCGTGCGGATAGGAGACTGGCGACACACCGGCCTGAGCGCGCGCCTCGAGCGCCAGGGCAGCGCAGAAGTGCAGGCCTATAGTAGGAGAAGATGTTCTCCAGCAGCGACAAGTCGGCGCGTCAGAGCAGCGGCGGCAAGTCTTTCTTCTCGCGGAACAAGAAGGACAAAGGGAGCGAACATGGACACGGCCATGCGCAGCCCACAATCCACGAGTCCACCGCGCGCCATTCGCACCGCAGCTCCACCAGCACCATCGACCAGGAGGAGTACATGAAGAATGGCCAAGACCCGCTGGCCATGCAGGCAGGCGTGATCACCAGCATACCCTACGATGCCATGGCCAAAGACACGCGACCTCCCGTTCTCGTTGATCATGCGGATCGGCCAGTGTCGAAACGGGAACCGCTGCCACACCACTTGAACAAAGGCGGCGGAGACTTCCACCAGTACCCTGCCTTCGACGCCAGCTCGCTCCCTCCGAGGCCTCCCACCCATGGCAGCAGCTACCGTGGACGACTGGACTCGGATGCCACTACGCTCAATGGCTATCCCGCCTCGCGCAGCTCCAGTGACCACGGCAGTATACGATCGAATTGGTCCGGTGACCGAAGACAATACTACAATGGAAACACTAGTCAGGCGTCTCTTGCTGTGGGCATGACCGGTTATGCTCCCGAACAATCTTCTGCAAGTCAGCGAGATCGCAACAATCAATACCTCAACGCACACAATCCATCTGCCTTTTCTAGTGCAGCGTCATTTTCACCTGAGGGATTGCTGCAACATCGGCCCTCGGACGACAAGGTCATAGAGAAAGAATTCTTGGAGTTGATGCTAAAGCGTGGCTGGAAATCACTACCCGAACAAGCACGAAGGCAGATGGAAGCGTACCCTATAAGTAAAAAGTGGACTCTGGTATACCAAGATAGACTGGCGGAGTGGCAAGGAGAGCAGAAGCGCAGGAATATGGCGCGGAACACGATGCAGAGCGTGCACGGCGGATTCGACATTGGTCGGATGGAGGAGGAAGGCAGCCCGGAGTGGTATGTCAAGAAAATTTTGGACAACTCCATATCTGCGAAACAGTTGCAGAGCTTGGCAGTAAGCTTGCGCACACAACCTATCGCTTGGGTCAAGGCATTCGTCGAAGCACAAGGTCAGATAGCATTGACCAACCTGCTCGGAAAATTGAACAGACGGCAAGCATCTGGACCGGTATCAGTGGAAGGGTCAAAGCAGGAGAAAGACTTGGATCGAGAATACGACATCGTCAAATGTCTCAAGGCATTGATGAACAACAAGTATGGAGCCGACAATGCGTTGCAGCACGATAGTATCGTCATGGCGCTTGCGAGTTCGTTGACGACTCCTCGACTGCACACCAGGAAGCTGGTATCGGAGCTGCTCACCTTTCTATGCCATTGGGCAGATGGACAAGGTCATGTGAAGGTCCTCCAGGCTATGGATCATCTCAAGGCACAACAAAGCGAGAACGGACGATTTGATGCATGGCTGCGGATTGTGGAGGTCACCATCGATGGGCGTGGTAAGATGGGATCTCTAGTGGGGGCATCAGACGAAGTCAGGAGTGGTGGGGTCGGCATGGAGAACCTACTTATGGAGTATGCTGTTGCATCTCTGTTCTTGGTGAACTCCATAGTGGATGCACCGGAAAGAGATCTGCAGCTGCGATGTCACATCCGGGCTCAATTCGTGGCCTGTGGGCTGAAGCGTATCTTTACGAAGATGGAAGACTTCCAGTACGAGGTCATCGATAAGCAGATTGAACGATATCGAAATAATGAAGCTATCGACTACGAGGACTTGCTGGAACGCGAGAATAGCTCTATGCATGAGAGTATGGAAGGCGAAGGCAGAGACTTGAACGACCCGGTACAAATCGTCGAGGCCATTCAGCAGCGAGTTGCAGGGAGCAGGGAGGGCGACTACTTCCTTTCAGCACTGCAACATCTTCTCCTGATTCGGGATAACGAAGGAGAAGATCGTGTGAAGCTGTTCCAGCTCGTAGAGAACATGCTCTCGTATGTGGCTATGGATCGACGATTACCAGACATGGACCTCAAGCAGTCTCTCAACTTCTCCGTTCAGTCGTTACTCGACAAGCTTTACACAGACTCCGAGGCTCGCCAAGCTCGAGAAGCTGCCAATGAAGCAAAACTTGTCGCCGATGCGGCCATTGCGGAGCGTGATGAAATGAAGTCTCAGGTAGAGATGGGTGCCGAGGGTCTGGTAGCCAAGCTGCAGAAACAGATCGATGAGCAAGCTGCTGTCATCGACCTGCAGTCTCGACAGACTGAAGCAATGAAGTCAGAGCTTGGCGAGCTGCAAAGAGTACGAGCACAGGACTTGCAAAGGCAAGAACTCGAGACTCGCGAGTTGTACTTGATGCTTCGAGATGCCCAAAACATTGCTGAGTCTAACTCCAAAAAGGGCGGCAAAAATGGCGAGAGTACAGATCCGGCTCGTTTGCAAGGTATACTCGATCGTGAAAGGCTTATGGATCGCTTGGAGATGCAGCTTGAACGTGCAAAGACTCAAGCGAAGCTGGAAGGCAAGGTGTGGCAACAGTTCAATCCTAGTGACAAGCTGCGTGAACTCCGTGAGAAGATGGAGGGCGCAGGCATGGAACCAGATGGACTGGAAGCACAAATGAGCTACCTCGGCCAGACGGCTCCTCGCAGAGGCACTGGCATTGCACGCAAACCTGTCCGAAAAGCTGCAGATGGAGACAACGTCGACGAGACCATCATGGAAGATGATGCTGTCTTTGAGAAGCCTAGACTGGTCGAGTACACACGGCCCAAGGTCCCATCTTCGGTCGCGAGTGCACAGCGAGGCATGCTCGCTGAGCTTCAAAGCAGAGCTCCGAGAGTTGATGGTAGCGATGATGAAGGTGATGGTGTCACGACTGGACCTAGTCATCCAAGTCTTGAGAGCGAGAGCCCGAAAACACCTACCAGCACAGATCTGCCAGAGCCAGCCAAGGAGAAGTTCAATGGGCCGGCCGCACCTCCGCCACCGCCCATGCCTGCATTCGATGGCGCAGCTCCACCGCCTGCTCCGCCTATGCCCGGCTTCTCTAACGATGCTCCTCCTCCGCCCCCGCCGCCCATGCCTGGATTCGGCAGTTCAGCGCCTCCGCCACCCCCAATGCCTGGCTTCAACGGTGCGGCGCCTCCTCCGCCTCCTCCGCCTCCCGGAATGGGCTTCAAGGGCGGAGCACCACCTCCTCCGCCACCGCCTCCGGGCGCACCTCCTCTTCCCGGCAAGCTCAATGGCGGCTTCCTTCCCAAGCAAATGCATACCAGTCCAAACGGTGGCATCGGTGCGGTCGCTCCTCGTCCAAAGAAGAAGCTCAAGGCTTTACATTGGGAGAAAGTCGACTCGCCCGAAGTCACGTTGTGGTCGCTTCATACGCCAACCTTCGAGCAAAAGGAAGAAAAGTACCAGGAGCTGTCAAGGAAGGGTATCTTGGACGAAATCGAGAAACTATTCATGGCCAAGGAGATCAAGCAAATTGGCAAGGGCGGCGGAAAGGTCAAGACCGACAAGAAGCAAGTCATCAGCCGCGATCTCATGCATATGATGCAGATCAGTCTTGCCAAGTTTTCGAATGTGGAAGCAGACGACATCGTGCGCATGGTAATTCACTGCGACCGCGAAATCCTGGAGAACAGCACAGTCATGGACTTCCTGCAGCACGAGCATCTTTGCACTATCCCGGACAATGTTGCCAAACTCATGGCACCTTACTCGAAAGACTGGACCGGTCCTGACGCTATTAAGAGCACGCGTGAGCAAGATCCTGCCGAGTTGACTCGAGAGGATCAGATATACCTCTACACTGCTTACGAGCTACATCACTACTGGAAGGCGAGAATGAGGGCTCTTGCGTTGACCAAAAACTTCGAACCAGAGTACGACGAGATCTCTGGAAAGCTCAAGCAAGTGGTCCAAGTATCAGAGAGCTTGCGCGATTCTGTCAAACTCATGCCGGTCTTTGGTCTGATTTTGGACATTGGAAACTACATGAATGACTCTAATAAACAGGCTGTTGGTTTCAAGCTGTCCTCGCTTGCTCGTCTTGGTATGGTCAAAGACAAGGATAACGAGTCGACACTTCTGGACTACGTTGAGCGCGTCGTCAGAAAACAATACCCACAATATGAAGGCTTCTATGAGGACATCTCTGGCGTGCTTACGACACAAAAGATCAATATTGAACAGCTTCAAGGCGATGCGAAGAAGTATATCGACAACATCAACAATGTGCAATCCTCTCTGGATTCTGGCAATCTCAGCGACCCCAAGCGGTTCCATCCAGAGGATCGCGTAAGCCAGGTCGTGCAAAGGTCAATGAAGGAAGCCCGAAGGAAAGCCGAACAGATGGCACTCTATCTCGATGAGATGAACCGTGTGTACGATGACATACTCACTTTCTTTGGCGACGACAACAAGGACGAGAATGCTAGGCGAGAGTTCTTCAGCAAGCTCGCCAACTTCTTGCAGGAGTACAAGGTAAGTTGGCATCCCGCAAACTGCAAACATTCCGATGACTCAATACTGACCAATTGCTAGAAATCTCACGAAAAGAATCTTGTACTTGAAGAAGCCTGGCGCCGCAACGAGGAAAACATGCGCCGCAAGCAGATGAAGTCGGGTCAAGGTTCATCGTCTGCATTGGTCAGCGATGCTCCTGCCAGTCCAGTGTCAACAGGTGCTATGGACGACCTGCTCCAGAAGCTTCGTGCCGCTGCACCAGTCGCCAAAGACACCAGAGAACGAAGACGACGAGCACGACTGAAGGATCGACACCAAGTGCGCGTCGCTTCGGGTCAGAAGATACCAGAGACAGGCGAGAATATGGTGGTCGATGAGAGTGGTCTCCTCAGTCCTGCCAAGACCAACGACTCTGCCGATAGTAACGAGCCAGTCGAAGGTGGTGTGTCGGAAGGAGAAGACATCGCGGACCGAGCAGCCTCGATGCTTCAAGGCCTACGTGGCGATGCTGAACCCGCTGAACCCGGATCCGATAGCATTCGAGTGCGAAGGCGCAGAGAAAGCGCTGATGACGAAAGAGCTCGAAGACGTGCAAGGAGACGTGCTGCTGGAGGTAGCACGGATACGACTGCCACGACGATCACGGAAGAAGGCGACGAAGCTGCTGCCGATAAACCTGGCGAGACAATAATTCTGGAAGAGGACGAAGAGAGGTCAGGCGGCAGTGATGGCAAACGTGATTCAGGAGAGTCACCACTGCCAACACCAACGACTGTCGTGGTCCCGCCCAGTCCGACGGCAAGCGAGCATAGTCCTGAGAAAGCGGAATAGCGTGTTGCTTTGATGGACGCTTTGAATCGTGTTGCCAGATCGCCCATCATTGATTGTGAGCATAGGAAATGGGAAGTTGGATGAGTGATGCATAAATGGATACTGTACATAATCTCTCTAATGTTTGTTGTATCAAAAAGGATCGAGGGGCAAGGGCAAGCAAGCATAGTGGTGAAATGGGATGGATCAATCGCTTTTAGCGTCGGAGTGAGGAGTTTGTTTTTTGTTGTTGCTGGACCTGCTTGCGAGCAAGGTTGAGAGGGAGAGAAGATGAGAGAGATGGGTTGATTACACCCCCTTGTTTCATCATATTCAAGAGATTGAACTTGTTGTCTCAGTTTTTGAGCTGTGATCTGTTTCTCTCTAGACTTCCTTCACCGATCAAGTGATAGTGATCCTTCGATATCCAATTCCCTCCCGAACGCCGAACGCAATGCCGTATCATAACAGAACAAACATACTAATGCCTCGTGAAAATCGTTTCATCGTCGCCAGCGATTGAGATCAGGATCCAATTCCTCCTCCATGACTCCTGACTTTTTCCTTCTCCAATTTGGGAGGTTCTCGACTCAATAGTGATCGGAGTTCAGGTGTGATGATCTTTTCTTTCTTGACAGCCTCCTCAGCTTCCCGTCTTGCAGCAGCTTGTTGTGCTGGAGTCTGCTGTCTCGACGAGCTTTCGGCCGCACTTGAACTGGTTCTTCTCGGCCTACCATCACTTCCGGGTGTAGGAGGTTGTGGCAGTGCGATTCTTTGTCTGATTTCGGGCGCTTGCGGGAAGTTGTTCTTGCGATCAATCGCTTCGACCATTCTCCGATACCTCTTGAAGAGACTTTCGGCTCTAACGAGAGTGCTGTAAAGGTCGATGGTGCCGGAGAGCTCGTTGATGTATTTCAGAACTTCGTCGAAGCCTTTGAGATGCTCCATTATGACATTCCGGTGCTTTTCGAGGATAGCGGCGGCGATGAAGAGGTGGAAGTTAGAGCTGAGGTAGTCTGTCCACAGGCCTTCCCACAACCGACAGATTGGCTCGAATTCGAACTCGCGCTTGAACCAGACCAGGAGCATTCGGAAGAAGAAGAAGAAGTTTGTGCTGTCGACTCGAGCGAGGTGTTCGTACAGCTTTGGGTCGATGAGCTGGATGAGCTGGTCAAGTGTGGACAGTTGTAGTCGCATTCCGGACTGATCTCGTAGGAAGTTCCGCTCCATTCTCTCCATGAATTTTACGAACCCCCAGAAAGCGACGGCGTCATCTTGCTCAATGGCGTAGATGGGTGCGAGGAGATCGGACATGCCTTGGACGTAACCAAGATCCCGATTGTACTCGTTGTATGTCAACAGCATATCCTTCATCTGCTCAAGGTGCACATTCGTGCCTGATTCTGCAAAGGGTGAGTCTGGATCAGGATGTGGGATATCCTCGCCAGCGAAGAGCGGAAGGTGGCGATCTGTTCTGTGCACATCCTTTTCTATAGCACCACGAATGGCCCGGTCAGTATATTGATCAGCAGCAGTGTTGGCTGAGAATTTGGGGACAGGCTCACCAATTCGCATCTTCTGCTCTTTCCACCATTCTCGCTCCTCGAGAGTACCAGACTCATCGACCAGGCGCTCCCACCAAGAAGCCTTCAAACGAATATACTCATCTCGTAGACTATTCATCTTCGCATGTCTATCTTCGCTCGTGCTGTCCCATTCGTATACTCCAAGCAAAAAGAGCCAAGCCTCTTTTCTGACACCATCATTTTCTGCCAGACCGCCATGGAAAATGCGTTCCTTCACTTCTTCAGGGGTCTTCTCTAATCTGCCTGTGCGGAAGTTGAACCAGCTGTTCCACTCGTTTCGGTCCACGGGTTTTCTTTTATCTGCAAGCGCCAATCCTTCTTGCGCATCTAGCAATTCAAACTCTCCAAGCTCGCCATCCTCCATTTCGAGAACGTCTTTTGCGGTCCAGATTCGCTGATTCCTTTCCCGATCAGATTGCTCGGCAATGCTCATCGCCCATCGGGCCAAATACAGCCTTGCTGAGTCAAACTCATCCGAGACCGTCTGGATTTGTGGGTTCTGCATCAAGCGTCTGACCTGTGGTGGAAGATTCTTGTTCTCCGCTACTGACTGTGCCGTTCTTCGCGTGAATGTCGTAACCTTTGCCATGCTCTCCAGGAAACCCCATCTGGCCTGTTTCAGAACAGCTGCGATAGGTGTTTCGCCATTGCTTTTGTTTCTTGCATGAGACGGCTCGTCCTTGTGCTTGCCTTCTAACACGTTCTTTACTTTATCTGGAGTTGGCTTGCCCCCACTGCCAAAGTTCAGCTTGTCGTCGTCGCTCGGCTCGATCAGATATATGTTAGGTTCCTGCGTGGACCGCTCTATATTGACGTGCTTCTTCAGCCACTCCATGACCTGGTCACCGCCCCAAAACATGTGGCCATCGGAACCGCTGATGCTAAAGTCCTCCCGCTGCAGCTTCTTACGCTGAGCGATTGTGCTCTGGCACTCGGAGTCGTGGAAGAACAAAGCCGGGAAGCTGTCGCCAGCTCTCGAGTTGATGATTATGCTACCGAACCACCAGCCCGTGCTCGGGGGGCGTACTGTAATGCTGAAGATATCACTAACTTGTATGGCGAAGGCGTGCGTGCCCAAGCTTGAGCTGTGGGTTGTCACAACAGGCGGTCGTGGTACGAGGCTACTCTGCTTTGGCGGCGCGTCACTGTCCCCTAAAGCCATCTCGACTTTGGTGTATTTCTCAATCGCATCGCCAATACTGCTCTCAGGCACCCAGGCTAGCAACAGGTCTGATCTGGATCGTGGTCTTGCACTGCTACTACCAGATGAGGTCGGTCTGCCCTCGAGATCGGGCTTCTGCTGAACGAGGGCGATCCATCCTGGCACATTGTCCTTTGCACTGGGCGATGGATGTATGTAGACCTTGCTCTTGCAGTACAACAGCTTGACTCCTTTCTCGCTCTTGCTATGTCTCACAGTGTTATACTCGCTCTCCATCTCATCGTCGGACAAATAGAAGCTGGCCGAGGGCGAAGGCGGCGACGGAGGATCGGCTGCAGCGTCTGTTGCTGCCAAAGGTGGCGTGGAAGGCATGATGTGGAGTGTTTCGTGCAGACAGCCTTGCCTTCCGCTGTGACTGTATTGCTCTGGCCTCAGGATCGATCACATGCTAAGTCAGGTCATATGTTGGCAGTGAAGGCGTCGAGTCTTTGTAGCCACAGCTGGGAATGCAGGAAGGGAACGCGGGGCACGCATCGCATCGTGGCGCTGTGAAACAGATGACGTTCGGCTTGAATCGAGAGGCTTGTCCAGGCATCCATTTAATGCTACATTTTCACATGCTGTGCCGTGCCGCCATTTAGAAATGCATACCCATGCATGGCCGCGCGGAGCTGTTGAAGCATACGCCAGCATTAATATCACATGTAAACATCTGTAACTGAGTCGAAGACTCAACGCCCAGGAGCAAGAAAGATGGAATCGTTCAGTCGTATGTACAATCGCTCGTAAATCATAGCTTTGGTATCATTCTTTCCCTTCTCTTAGAAGTCGCCTCCCATGTCCCCCATGTCACCGCCGCCCATGTCATTGTCCTGTCCATCGTCGTAACCTTGCTGGTAAGCTTCGTCCTCGTGGTCGTCAACTGCATCTGCGATAAGTGCACCACCAACAAGACCAGCTCCAACACCCAGCGCTGCTCCACCCATTGCGCCCATTCCTCCTCCGCCGCGTCTATGCGGCTGTTGTCCACCATAATATCCGCCTTGGGGAGGATATCCTCCATAGCCTTGCTGTGGATAACCTCCATATTGCTGAGGAGGAGGATAACCTCCATAGCCCTGCTGTGGGTATCCTCCATATTGCTGTTGGGGATACTGCTGTCCATAGCCCGGCCTCGACGAAGAAGACCCGCCCAACTTATCTTTCAGCTTGCCAAAAATTCCGCCCTTGCTCTTAGACCCTCGGTCTGCATCTTGGCCGGGACCAGGTGATTGCACTCCATAGGGCGAGCCATAATTACTCGGCTGATTCTGTCCGCCCTGATAGTAGCTATCCGACGCGCCTCTGCTGCTCTGCTGAGCTCGAGCATCTTCCTCCTGCTGCAATTGACGCGCAAGCCGTTCGTCCTCACTGATATCGTGACTCGATCCTGCTCCTCCTGCCGCCCCATTGAAAGGGTTGTTGCTGCCTAGCGCCGGCTTCTCAGGCCCCGTAGACTTACTCTGGCTGTGGTCGTAGCCTGGCGGAGGTCCACCAGGCGGCGCGTCGCCTGTTGTTGCGTAGACGGGTTCTGTTGGCTTGTCCCATTGCGATTGCTTGGTGTGCGTGTTCACGTAGAACCACTCTTTGTACTGATCATTCCAGATCGCTTTCCAGCCCTGGGGTTGTGTAAGTCAATTGCCGGGATCGCAGGGAAAGCTCGATTTCATACCTCCGGCACTTTTGGTGGAGGTGGACCCACGGGCGGCGCAAAGTCGGACATTGTGTAGGGTGTTTAGGGGATTGCAGTGTTAGAGGAAGCAGAAACGAAGGTATTTGTTTAACAATTACACCTTACAAGCGACCTAAGAAAGCTTGCGGCGAAGTGTGATCTCAGGCACAGCCCCGCGCGTCACAGCGGCGATTACGACAAGAGGTCAGATCAGCCCTAGCCCAAAGCTTTCACATGTGTGGCGCCGGGGCCTTTCATTGAACACGATCCGACATCATCAAAGCACAGCCTTGGAATGATGCTTCGAGAAACTGCTACATACGGCAGCAGCCTGATTCCGAGTTGATAGATTCCAAATATCTCATCAAACCCGAGACTGCCTCATGCTAAGGTCAATACAAGCCCGCCCAGACCAGTGACAAGCTGATCCATCGTGGTGCCATACTCAGATGCGTATGCTTTGACTTTCGACTGAGACAGCATTGCGTTTGCTTGGACCATCGTGTCGACCATGCTGCCTGTCTGAGGCGCTTGAATCAGCGCGAGAGTGGCCTGGAAATTAACATCCTGAAAGTCGAGCAGAGTCAAAAGGACATGAGCCGCGTGTAGTAATTCTGGAATAAGCTCTTCCAGTCCAAGGCTTCGTGCGGACAGGCGATGCCTGAGTGTGAGACAGTCCATCGAGCTGTATGCCTGAGTTTCCAACAGAGTCATCTGCGATTCTAGGCTTGCAAAGCTTGCTGCAAGACAGGGAGTCATCTCTGGTGTCACTCCATGATGTTCAGCTGCAAGGACTAGAAGGCTCAAGGAGCCATTCAACAATGCAATGCTTTCTTGTATGCATTGCTCGCTTGGAGGACACCCGCAGCAGTATAGCGATTGCGCCTCAGCCATGAGTGGAATCATGTCGTCTGGCGATATCGGGGTTGGCAGGAGAGACCCGCAACTATTGTCGTCCACAGGCATGTCTGCTATCAACTCATCGACAGACGGGAAGTATGAGTCGAAGCAGGAATCAGCCAATGTTTCTATCGGCGAGCATGTTGGAAGCTGCGTGATCTGCTGCGGAGCTCTGTGAAGTCGTTCTATATGTCGCCTCAAGTCTTTCGGGTAGGCGAAGCTCTTATCACACTCGCTGCAAATGTGCGAGGAACGTCTTTTAGGCTCATGGATGGCTTCATGTTTCGTTCTGTCTCCTGCTCGATCGAAAGGCTTTTCGCAGTGACGGCATGGATATGCTCCTTCAACTTTAGGCATGCGCTTTCTTCGCTTGGTCGGTCGACTTGGACTTGGACTAAGCTCTTCCTCAAGATGCGAGGTCATTTGAGGCAAAGTTGGTCCAATCGACCCTGATTTGTTCGCAGGTAGCCCACCTAGCATAAACGCTGAATCGTCAAGTCGTGTTACGGCATCATGGTGCTGATGGCCGGGTCTCTGATCGTTGCTTAAGCTGCATTTCTCGCTTTCTGAAGTCGATGTGCGATGTGATGCCTTCGTGCTCCTATGTATGGCTTCTGCGAAGTGGTTTGCCACGGCTTGTTGTAAAGAAGCTGCTGAATCCACGCTGATCTGGTGTTCGAGAAGGGCGTCATCTAGCTCACGCTGAATCTTTTGTCTGAGCTGCAGCAGCGTGGGAAGCATGCGTGCACCGCAATGGGTACTGTTGTACTGCATCGTAGAGATCCAGAACGTTGATTATGCTTGTTCAATGTGTTCGTTTCGTCATGTGTACTGCTTCTGCTGTCCTAGCTGTGCGACAGCAGTAGCAGAAACACTGTAGAATGAGAAAGATGTACTTACCTTGAATTTACTAGACATGCATGTTCACGGTTCTGCAGTCGGCAGCCGCCAATATCAGCTGCTGCAGGCTGTGCTGCTAAAGGCGGCTTTGCAGGATGCAAGCTTGGAAGACGCGAGGAATCGATCGAGGAGAAGCGTGAAGCAGACCAATCGAGGAACGCTAAGGAAGGCGCGCTAGTGTGAGCTGCTGATTGTGGAAGGACTGAGAAATATTATTTCTTACATTGCTCGTTCACTCTGCTGCCATCTGGGCAGACATCAGTGATCTATTGGTATCATCAACATGGCGTTTATTGCCTTTCATCCTTTGCCCAACGCCACCGAAACCCACGTTTGCCTCTAATCACGACCTGCTGGCAGAGTGATCTCTCAACTTCTGTATCACTTCGTCGCAGGACTCCATATCCGCAGCATCTTGTCCAGCCTTCGAGCCCTTCCATATTGAGTCTGGAAGTGCCTTCTCCAGCTCGTCCATCCCAGGCTGGAAGTTCCTCACTGAACTGCTCAGCGCACCAATTGCCTTCTTCCTCACGCCCTGATCAACGTCTTCCACCGCCAATCTAGCAAGTGTCGGTATCATCCCTAAGCTCAAGGCCTTCTCTTGTGACTTGATGTTGTTCTGTACTGCCGTATTCACGCACGCTGCCGCATTCTTTCGCATCTCTGGCTCGGCATTCTCAAGCTGCTTCAGTAGAGGCGCCCATAATCCCAGCGGCTCCATGTTATTCGCGTTATCGATTTGCTCGATGAGCTGCTCAAGGTTATCCCATGCAATGAGCTTGTTATCCAGATCGACCTGATCCATGGGCGCCACAATCGCGTGCATGGCATCTTTCATGCGATCTGCATCTGACGGTCCTCCGAGCAGTTCTGCAAGCATTTTCGGATTCAGCCCGCTACTGGGATCGCGTCGTTGTTCTGCTGGTTGTGCATTGCGGGTGGAGTCGCTGTTTTCGATGGACCATTTGAGGAGGTCATTCAGGCCTTGCTGGTCTGCCATGTTTGTGGTGTTCTTTTGATGTGGCAGAAGTCGGTGCTCTGTGTTTTGTAGCTTTTGCGCGCTTCAATGATGTGATGTCGTGTGATAAGAAAGTAGAAATTGGGAAACGCGAAACGTTCACTTCACTTGGGTCAGAAATCTTCAGGTCCTACTAGCCCTTTCGAGCAGATTCTTGCACGTTCCCTGCCAATTTGTCGCCTCGCAGGTGTCGACGCTGCTTTCAAACTGGCACAGACAAGCCTCTCAGCTATAGCAAGACCCTCTCAGCATGACAGTAGGAAGCATAGCTTGGTGTAGCATCGAGTACCGATGGTCGAAGCTTGAAAAGGAGTCGGCTGGTATTATTCTTAGGAGCATAGCGGGGTACCCAAAACAATGCTAGCGACGAAGGTGGCGGTCAACCACGCACAACAAGCTGGCAGCTCAGCAAAATTTGACAGCGGCTGCGTGTGCTGACGAGAGATGGCATCGCATTCACCGGGCAAGGAGTGCGCTACGTGGTGCCGTACTGTGTGATGCTGATGCTGCCGTGTCTGTGCCTTTCAGCCGTCAATCGGCGCAAATGATACTGCCTGATTGACTTTGTTCATCAGTGGAATTCGCAAGGCGAAGTCGTCTTGGCGGGCTGTACACGCAAGCAGAGGCAACACCAGACAGATGATCCCTAGCCAGAGGTGCCGAAGAGTGATCAGGCAGCTAGATTTGATAGATGACCTTCTGCACGGCTGCACCTGGCCATAATTATCCTGTCCTTCAGATCTCAATTTGTTGTTGTTTCAATAATTGAAGCTGCGTTTCCAGAACCCTGATTCGACAGCTCCAGACGTAGAACGACTGGGCCGGAAAGCCGCCCACCGTGCGCACTTTCCTACTCTTACACCGCAACCTCCACTACCCATAACTTACTACTACTTTCAACCTCATCCTTGTCCGCGACATACCCGACATCTGCATTCTGCGAGGCCCATTGAGCACTCGCACACCACACCCACACCCACACTCTCAAGCTAAACACCGTCGCCATGGAGGGTAAGCTCGAGCAATTTCTATTGTTACCTCAATCACCCCCAATCCACCCCTAGATCGTCCGTTGCCACCTGAAGGACATTCCGCTGACTTGCCTGCGATATACAGAAGAGGTCGCAGCATTGGTCATTGACAATGGGTAAGAATGCGCCTTCCACCGCCGCCGCGACCTCGTTTCAGCTCCGTTTCGACGTCATCACCGATGCATCCATCAATCAGCGAAACGAGGCCGGCGAAGAGCAGGCAGAATCAGGATAGCGATACTGACCGATATGCAGCTCTGGTATGTGTAAGGCCGGTTTCGCCGGTGACGATGCGCCACGAGCTGTCTTCCGTGAGTACTTCCGCTATCAATGCTGGCCAGCGCCAGGCAGCTGACATTGAGCGACAGCATCCATTGTCGGACGACCACGTCACCATGGGTATGCGATTCCATCCTCCGCTGAAGCCAGGCGATTTCTGACAAGAGCATAGTATCATGATTGGAATGGGTCAGAAGGACTCCTACGTCGGTGATGAGGCACAGAGCAAGCGTGGTATCCTCACCCTCCGATACCCAATCGAGCACGGTGTTGTCA
>AWYD02004566.1:0-24390 GCA_000504365.2 Pseudocercospora pini-densiflorae CBS 125139 | reverse complement strand
CTAGAATTCTAAATAGTAACTTACTATAGTAATAGTAAATTATAAATCTCTATATAAAAGAGCAATAGTAATAGTAAATAGTAAGTTACTATTTACTATTACTATTACCATTACTAGTCGAAAAAGGATACTTACTATTACTAATTACTATTACTATTACTATTACTATTACTATGCCCACCTATGGGTTGTGGAGTCTGGGCCTTGCTGCTACTGCGCCTTGCTGCTGGATCACGTGATGAGGAATTCCTGAAGCGATGGAACTGTACAGCCTTTCCTTGAACATGCTCAAATTCGATGGCGAGGCATGACATTCGCTTGAGGCATTAGCACGCTCCTGAGAGCTGTAATGTCTCTACACAAATACGAGAGCGTGCCATCGCGGGACGCCCGCCGTGACTCTGATGAGGAGCCGGAATTCAGCGATGATGAGACTGAGGTGCCGCGCACGTCTGACGACATCCGGCGGCATGACCAAGAGACTATAGCAGCCGAGGAAGAGGCGGAACGATTGTTGACTGGAAGTGGGAAGAATGAGCGAGGATTGACTGGCCTGTTCCGAAGAGACGGTAAGCCAAAGGACGAGAATCGGGTGCCGTCGAAACGGCGCAGAAAGAGCTCATGGCGTCGCAGTCGGGGCGGAGAGGATGGAGAGCTGATGTATAAGGTAGAAGAAGGGGGCAGGTCGTCGAGTACAGACATTTCCAGTGATGAGGACTCTGGCAGACTACAAACGACCCCAGAGAAACATCAGGTAGGCAATAGCTATAGGACGTGAATCGCTCATTCTTGCTGATGCAAATGGCAGTCCAAGTTCTCACGATTCGGAAGATTCACTCTCATACACCTCTTTATCTTGATCGCCTTCCTGGGCTTCGTGTATGGCGCGTACAAAGCCTCGCAGGGCGCAAAGCCTTCCAAGCCAGCGTATACGGCCAAGACACTGTCGAACGGCACCCACGATTTCGCGCCGACGACCATTCTAATCAGTCTGGATGGCTTCCGCGCAGACTTCCTCCATCGTGGATTGACACCGACATTGAAGTCCTTGATTCAGCAGGGCGTATCTCCCAGATATATGAACCCGTCTTTCCCATCTCTAACATTCCCAAATCATTTCACTCTGGTGACAGGTCTCCACCCGGAGTCGCATGGGATTGTCGGAAACTCGTTCTGGGATCCGAATATGCAAAAGGCATTCACCTACGGTGATCCTGAACTTAGCATGAAACCTGAATATTGGAATGCTGAACCTGTTTGGGAGACCGCAGAGATACAAGATGTTAAAACAGCCATCCATATGTGGCCTGGGTCTGAAGCTCACCTCCCGCCTGTGGAACCGGCATATGTTGACAAATTCAATGGCGACGAACCCCTGAACAACAAGGTCAATCGCATTTTGGGCTGGCTAGACCTCCCAGGACCTCATGATCAAGGAGCGTCTGTCAAAACCCCAAGACCGCAGCTGATTGCAGCATATGTTCCAAACGTGGATTCCGACGGGCACAAGTATGGACCGAATAGCACATATATACGTTCCACAATCACTGAGGTGGATGGTATGCTCGGAAAGATCTTCAAAGGCATTGAAGAGCGCAATCTTACAAACGTGGTCAACATCGTAGTCGTTTCTGATCATGGCATGGCGACCACATCGAACCACAGGATTGTTCAACTCGAGGATTTGGTGGACACTTCCTTGATCGAACATACCGATGGCTGGCCACTCTTTGGACTACGTCCTTTTGATCAGTCCGAAGAGAAGCTCATGGAGATCTACAACGACGTGTATGCCAAGGTTCACACGTCTGAAAACCAGGGCAAGTTCGAGGTCTATCTGCGGGACAAGAACATGCCTCAGCGCTATCATTTCTCGCAGAACAACCGCATAGCGCCTTTGTGGATTGTTCCAAAGGCTGGCTGGGCCATCGCTCCCAAACATGAGTTCGATCTGGCGACCGCGTTAGATCGCGGGGAGACATATGATCCACGAGGCCTACATGGTTACGACCACGAACATCCGCTTATGCGTGCTATATTCGTTGCCAGAGGTCCAGCTTTCCCGCACACACCAGGCAGCCGGTTGAAACCATTCCAGAATACCGAAGTGTACAACATCATATGCGACAGTCTTGGGATCGAGCCGCGACCTAATAATGGAACCATACGCCTGCCGTTCCAAACGGATGGACTGCATGATCTCGAGGCCTTTGTGCCAGAACCAGACGATCCTCCCCCAATCGATCACGTCGATGCTAGCATATTATTACCGCCTCCAGTCATCGTCGCTGACGGCAGTTCTTTCAACCCACCAGTCCCAGCAACGGCGGTAGATGACGGAGATGGGACTTCAGATGGAACCTCGAGCGGCTCCTGGCGAGATTGGTTCAACGATAAGATTCAAGAATTTAAACAATGGGCTTCTGGTGTCTTCGGTAAAGGCAAAGATCAAACCTCTGATGAGCAAGAGACTGGATCGGGAGACAGGCGGACTTGATAAAGAGCATAGACCCTATTGCTTGGTTGGGAGTTGGAGGAAAATGATACCCTATATTTTGCTTGCGGATAGAGATCTTTGTAGATGAGCCTACAGTCAAACCTTATGAAGCAGATCATGTCGTGCTTGTAATTGCAACGTCAATGGTAATCATCCCAGTTCATGAGCATCTCATGAGGCGGAGGGATCCAGAGTTCAGAGAGCCGTATCCAGCTACGGAGTTCGCAAAGCAATTGATCGCGAGCTCCGTGCACTTTACATTCTGCATGCGTAGCAATATGCACTGAATGCTGGGACGCGCAATCTTGAAGGTGTCGGGAGTTCAGTGTCTTGTGCAGCCACATGAATATACACCACAGATGTTCGTGACATTGTTATTGTGATGCCTAGATGCGCAAAGAAGGTTTCCGAAGACAGGGTTCGTCAAACGCCAACAAGAGCAACCCCGAACGCCGTAGCTGACATCCTTCCACTGACCTCCTTCTTTGCACTCCTTATCGACGGAGGGATTCCTGCTGCAATGCAACCATGTTTCGAATTGCTGTCGTCAGACTTCGATGATGCCACTGTATAAGCTGCCCTTGCTCGTTGATCAACGTGCCACCATGACAACTCCTTTTTGAAGCGACATAACACTATCTTGGATCGCGAATGTTAGAGGTTGGACACCAAGCAGCACTGTCAGCGACTCATTGCGCGAAACACTCGCGCCTCACTCTTCGCTCTGTGTGCTGCGGAGAAGCTCGTACTTTGAAGCAAGGCACGACAAGAGAACCAAACTGGCAGGGATAATTGTGAGCACACCATACTACTCTTTCAACCCTCGGCTGTCCGCACTGGGGACGGACTCTTGTGACAAGCGAAGCATTGCAGCGGAACTCAATAGCACTGTTATCCTGAGAGTACTGGCTCTTGATAAGATCTTGTCATCGCAATCATGATCGGTGGAAAGAGACCAACCTATCCAGGCGATGAAGGACCGCCAGCCTCAAAATATAATTACACGACAGCTGTCACAGAAGAGCCCTCGTCAAGCGAACGGACGCCTTTGCTATCAAGGTCGAGCTACCATAATATCGACCTCAACCCGCGACATCGACTGTTGAAATCGCCATCGTCAATCCTCCTCATTGTATTTCTTGTGGTTCTACTTACATCTTTTGGCGATCAACTGCAAGAAGCCCCATTCACTCGCATCCTCGAGTCGGTCATCTGCTACCAGTATTATGAAGGCGTCGACCCAAGCAAGATCAATCTCGATCGAAGTCATGTCGGGCCTGGCGCTATAGGAGGCGTTGATGAGATGTACTGCAAAGTCGACAAGGTCCAAGACGACCTCGCCATGTTGAGCGGCATTCAAGGCTTCCTCGACGGATTCCCTGCTTTGGCTCTTGCGATACCTTTTGGCTGGGCCGCTGATCGCTATGGACGTTGGCCATTCCTCATGCTTGGAGTCGTACAGTTCGCTGCGAGGACTATTTGGGTACAGCTTGTCGCGTGGTTCTGGGAATCGCTGGATGTCAGGGCTACTTGGTTCCAGTCGGCGTTCTCTTTACTTGGAGGCGGCACTACAACAGCGTCTGCCTTGTTCTTTGTCACGGTCAGCGATGTCACTACCGAAAGTGACAGAGCTGGTGCCTTCCTCCGTCTGGGCGCTGCGAATCTGTCTGCGAATCTGTTCATGCCTCCAGTTGCCGCATGGCTGATGGCCATTAATCCGTGGATACCGGCTCTGATGGGCACTGGCTTCATGTGTGTTGCTGCTGTTTTGTATCTTTTCGTACCGGAAACACTGGACTACTTTGCAAGAGCCAACCCCCCGACTTTGGTAGACGACGACCATACAACGACTTCAGATTTGAACTCTCCGCAGCCATCGGGCCCGGTCACTCTTGCCGAACGTATTAAAGCCGTGTTCGCCAGCATCAAGTCCGCTCTCGCCTTCCTGCATCGCGATTGGCGAGTCCCGGCATTGATCCTCCCCTTCACGGTCCACATCCTCATAGCATCTTCGGGCCGCCTACTCATTCAATACGTCTCCAAACGCTATGTCTTGACGTTCTCGAAAGCAACACTACTCACCACTGTCAAGAACGGCGTCCAGGTCGCTCTACTATTCATCATCCTACCAAAGATATCGGAGCTCGTCATGACACGATTTGGCCTTGGCATCCAGAAGAAGGATCTCTACCTGGCCAGGGTTTCTCAATGCCTCGTGGCAATAGGCTGGCTCGGCGTCGCTGCTGCGCCCAATGTGGTCCTTGTGGGCATAGCGCTTGCAGTATCCAGCTTAGGATATGGAGCTATGCTGCTTGTAAGGTCCTTCATAACATCACTAGTACCAACGCATGAAGTTGCCAGAACATACAGCGTGATCGGTATCGTTGATACTTTGGGAACAATGTTCGGCAGTCCTCTGCTTGCTGGGCTCTTCAAGAGAGGCATGGAACTAGGCGGTCCTTTCGTTGGATTACCATACTATCTGATAGGAGGCCTGAGCGTGCTGTTCGCTTTGTTTATGTTTGCTGTACGACTAAGGAAGGGTGAAGGAGAAGAACAATCAGAGTTGGATGATGACGAGGCGCAATCCTGATACCCACGATTCGGCGTTCTTGTTAGAACTAGACTTGATACACAAATCTGCCACCAGAGAAAGACATGTCGATCGATCCCGGACAGTCATGAAGCCCCTCTCTCCTCAGTGATAGCGAAGCAAGATGCATCTTCGACATGTCGATGCGCTACCTCCGCTTGATTCTGCATATTAACCCGGTCTGCTTCACGAACCAGTAATCATGCAATGTCCACTCCTGATCAGGTCTTGCAAGCTCGAAATCAAATCTTCGCAACAGCTGAGGGACCAGTTTCGACATTTCCAACACACTGATATTCTTGCCCAGACATGTCCTGGCACCACCACCAAACTACACATGGCAAGCAGTCAGCACGACGCTTCATGAAACTCCACGTCACAGCAGACTTACCGAAAGATCATTTCTCTCCATCAACTTCAATCTCTGCGCATCAGCTTCCAACCACCTTTCCGGCCTGAAGACATCTGCATCCTCTCCATACACACTCTTGTCCCTTGCCATAACCCAAGGATTAGCACCCACAATCGTCCCTTCTGGTAAGAAAACACCACCGATCTCTGCTCCACCTTTGGGTACCAAGCGTTCAAGAAGCAAGCCCACAGCGGGATGCATCCGCAAAGCCTCTCGAACAACGGCCTGAAAGTACGGCAGCTCCTGTGCTTCCGCGAATGTCACAGGATCAGAAAGTTTTCCCGTCCGATCAGCCGCATCGATTTCCGCAAGCAGCTTATCGTGTGCAGTCTTGTGTTTACAAAGGTGATAGAAGATTGAGCGAAGCGATGCAGCAGTCGTGTCCGAGCCTGCGAAGATGTTGCCAGCGGAATGGCTGATCATAAGAGAATCGTCGATGAGTTGTTCTTCGTCTTTGAAACGTTTGAATCGCGATAACATGTCTTTGAGTTCGAAGTTCTTGGGCTCATCGGAGTAGTATCGCTGGACTTGCTTTGCTGCGAAGGCGACGATGTATTTCGAAGTGTTCATGACGGCGATGGCGGGTATTAGGTTCGCCATCTTGCTGACGAAAGTGTTGCCGAAGAGGTATTTGTGTAGGTATGGTGCTTGTCCGATTACGCTGTTGTATTTCAGGCGTCCTTCGATGGACTCGATGATTCGTTCGATGTCGCGTTCTTGTTCCATCATGCCTGGATCAAGTAAGAGAGTGGGAGTCAGCAGATGGATGTCAATGTGATTACGCTCTGTAGGTATTGTCGTTCTCACCTAAGGTATTGCTGTAAGTGATGGAAGTGATTACGTCGAATGCGTACCAGCTGGAGTAAGTCAATATTGTGATGATCTCGAAACGAGAAGATGTAGCCACCTACTGCACCCAAGTCCCAAGATCGATCTCCTTACCAACCATGCCATCGAACTTTCTCAGGAGAACTTCACTGCAGGCATCATTCATCGGCTCAAGTTCCTTCAACGTGCTCAGCGCATAGGCATGAGCAATCGGTCGTCGCATATCCCTAATACGCTTGTTCGGATCAGAAACATAAGGAGGCATAGCTTCATTGGACATTACCATACCTGTGTTCGTATTCATCTCGTGAGCTGAACACGGTTGGTAGCATGCCCTTTGGGGTTTTTATGTCGAATGGGATGTAGAAATCGGACTTCCAGAACTTGCTCGCAATTCCATAGACTTGAGGAATCAGACTCGCATCCGAGAACATTACATGATTCGGTCCTATCCGCACGAAGGGACCGTATTTGCGATGCAGGGCGATATGATATTGCATTTGAAGGCCTTTCGCGCAGCTCCATATCCTGTCCAGATCTGAGATGGAGGCAAGGAATGGACCAGGTATTTTCCTGAGGCCGGGGCGATATCGTACGCTTGCATAGTAGGCGATCGTGAGGGCGACGGCACCGAAGAGAATCAGTTGCCCAAATACGGCATTCGTGATGAGGTCTAGCATGACTGTGAGATCTGGTAGGGTAAAGACTTGGTGAGATCGAAACGTTTGGGAAGCTAGTAGGGAGCTGACATTTATGGACACGATGTACGAAACGTCGTTGGATCCGATTCAACGAACGTCCAATGAACGCGAGAAATCGCGCGCTCGAGTATAGGTATCGATCGGTATTGCACTACCGTCATACTGCGGGATCTCGGGGACAGAACGGGTCTTGGTGTCAGCAGCGGGGTGATATGATCGTCGAGCTCGGCTCTGTTCGTGGCAGATGCTGCGATCCCATATTATCGCTATGAGAATCGTTCAGCGAACGGAATAAGAAGCAGCATAGCTTGTGTAACGCATCGTCAGCATACTTACAGTCCAAAATCCTTGGCTCTCGACGAAGAAATTTGTCTGTCTGTAAGACCGTGAGTCTGCGACACGCTCGCAAATATCTCGGTGCTAATATGTATGGCAGGAGTCGAAGTAACCACCGTATCCTTGACGGGGCCCTTTGTTCGGAAGGTGGTCCGCTCAAAATGCATATAGATCCTCGTGCTTTACATAATCCTCTCTGCAAGATTCATGATATCTTGAGAACTTTCAGCGTTTCTCAGCTGTTTTCTCCAGTCACGCTCATCCTCTGCGGCAGCACGCTTGCCCTGCTTTTTCGCGATCGAAGTAGGTTCTTGTCTTGTATCCTGCCATTGCTTCTTTGTCCCGACCTTTGGATTGGACACACCCATTACTCTCCACTTCTTAGGAGGCTTCATGCCCTGCTTCGCCATGTCTTCCCATTTCTTGACGCCTCGCTTCTCCCACCTTGTCATCCGCGCCGCTCTTTGCTCCTCACTCGGCTTCCATTTGCTCTTCAGAACGCGACGAATACTCTCAGGCGAAACCTCAAAATTAGCGGCAAGAACTGCTGTTGTGTATGTGGCTGGGTCTGAGGCGTGTAGTGCTCGAATACCCTCCAGTGAGTCAGGTGATAATCGTTTCCGTGGTTGCCAGCCAGTTTCACCAAATTTCTTCTGAAGCGCATGCTTCTCCACTTTCCACCTCTCATTTGACTTGATGAGCTGCAGCTTCTTCTCCTTTTCCTCCTGCTTCTTTTTCTGCGCCTCTTCCAAGACTTCTTTTGCCCTGTCCCTCTGCCGTCTTTTTCTCTTCTCTGCGAACTTCTCAACCAGCCGTTGCTTCCTTTTGGTTTCCTGCTTGACAATCGAAGGTCCTGCCAACTGATCGATCTTCTCGATCACATTCTCAATTTGCGACTCCGCCTCTTGGGTCGGTGGGTCGTGTCTCTCGAGTGCAGATCCAGCATCGTCTTGAGCTCCAGCCACAGCCAAATGCGTCTGCGTGTTTGATCTGAAAGCATTGGAGTGTCTGCTTCTCTCTGATGCTGATGCGGCGAACTTGCCCTCTTCAATGCGTTTCAGCTTGCGTAGCATGCGACTCTGCGCTTTTGTTCTCGGTAAGGCCGTATGCTCGGCAGAGCCGTCTTTCGTCTCCGCTGAGCCATTTCCGTGTGCTTCAGCTACACTGCTTGTTTCCGGGCGTCGCAGCGCTGGTCGTGTGTTGAATGACCGACATGCTCGGAAGAATGTCTGAGCTCGCTGCTGGCGGAGATTGAGTCCAGCAAAATCTTTGACAAAAAGCTTCAGAGCCGTTGTCGAGCAAGGACAGCGCGACATACTTGATTGTCAACAGCAAAGAGGCCCTTCCTAGACATAGAGATATCTGCGGCTCTGCGGCTTCGGGATTAGTCATTCACTTGCTCGTGCCACTGCCGAATGTGGCAGGCACGGCAGGACCCCTCAGCTCGGACTTGTGGAGCAAGCACCCTCACCACCCATGTCGCTTTCTGTGAACCACCGCAGCCTTAGAAACATCCCAGGACATCGAAAGCTATTGTTCTCATAAACTCGTCAAAATGCCGGGCCTTTCACTTTGGCTCGTTCCCTACGATACCAGCCCATTCACAAAAACAACACAAGAACTCATCTCGGAGACAGTGCCCAAACAATTCGACCTGGAAAATCCACATACATTTCCACCACATGTTACAGTAACCTCTGACATCCCAGAAGAAGCTCTACAGGGCAAACAACCTCAAGAATGGCTCGATAGTGTTCAACTTCCATCAGACTTCAAGAAAGAGCACAATGAAGTCCTGCTCGAGCTCGACACAGTAGAAGCCGAAGATCCATTCTTCCGGAAGATGAACATCGCGCTCAAGGAGAATGAGAATCTGAGGAAGCTTGTAGCAGCCTGTCGACAGGCAGCTGGTCTGGAGGCTGACAACTTCGCGAAGAGTGAATACCGTCCTCACCTTTCGCTTTTATATGCAGAGCTACCGACGAAGGATGTCAGGAACAAGGTGGCATTGATTGAGATGAAAATCGGATTTGCTTTTGGGTAAGTAGACCTTTTTGATCGTCAGAATCGTGACGCTCGCTAATTATCGATTCTCGTTACAGTGATCTATTCGCTTGCTGCGGCGGCGCATTGTGCATGGGCTCAAACTTGGTTCTGGTCGATACGCGGAAGGAGATCACAGAGTGGAAGGACTCCATAATTGCGAAAAGAGACACTGACTGGGCAACATGGAGGGCGACTCGTAATCTGATATGACAGCCGTCACCTCATAGCTTCATGCATGATTTATAGCAGATGTCTATTGAGCAAGATACTCTTCGCATCATTGACATAAGATTGCTTCGTGATGATGCATCATACATATTTCTGTGTCTCATCAGCGCCTCTGAAGGTCACGAGACATGAGCCATAGCCTATGCTCCGACTTGTACGCGAGAGGTTGCTGCATTCGCGAACATAAGCAGCCCGGCCGCTGCTTCCCTGCGAGCTGCCTCTTCCACGGCGATCCTCTGCTTGCGAGCGGCACCGTTGCGTTCTGCGTACCGGCTCATCTCGCCTTCGTCGACAAATTCGATGCTGTGAATCATGTAGGACATGCCATCATGCTTCTTCCACTCCCGAGACCACACATGGTGCCGATTCGTGGCTCCGTAAGATTCCAGAGGTGGCAGGATAAGCACTGTGATGTGGGCATCGAAACCCTCTGGTACCTTGACTGGCCTTCTTGGTTTAGCGTCTAGAGATAGTGGCGACTCCTCTGGACCTTCATTGTCGGAGTCATTGCCGAACACTTCGTTCAGATCTTCGTTGTACTCGCCAAAATCACCTTTGATCCAGCCAGAATGCACTGCAGCAGCTATAACATCGGAGTCGTCTGTATATATGTCTGTGCCCCAGATTTGGCGTCGCTTGCAAATTTCCTCGAAACTGTAGGATTCTTCTGCTCGCACAAGGCTTGAAGACAGGTAGTATCGTGGCACCCGAACGGTATATGTGCAATTTTCTTTTTCGGCGAAGACTGGTATGGGCTTCATCTTGCTGCTGAACTTGATCTTGGAATCCGCCGTGGTTTCTGCTGCAGGTGCAGGAGACAATTCAGTCGTGTATAATTGCGTGCCCAAATGCTTACGAGGTTTTCCAGCAGCTTCATCCAGCACTCTCTTGTTCTGCACAATTGTCGTCGGCTTCCTTGTCGCGGGGACGCTCTTGGGTGCGTGATGGTGGTGATGACCGACAGGATGCGCATGATGATGGTGATGGTGGTGCGCTTGGTTAGCCATCAGGTTTGCGTGCGACAAGGGATTTGAGGGATTGCGGAGCATATTGGAAGCTCCTGCGGCCTCAGTTCCATCGTGATGATGATGGTGATGGTGATGATGCGGGTGTACATGGTGGTGATGATGGTTTGTGTGTGTAGTTTTCGTCCGTTTGCTCGTACCGCGCTGGGGATCGGGGGTGTTTCGTCCTTCAACGCCGTCACTTTCGTCGCGAGAACGTCGACCGCTCTTCCTTCCCAGTCTCGTCCCCGATTTGGCCGCTCGTTGCTCGTTGATCTCGGCTGCAGCTGATCTAACGAGATCGCCGCTTTCCACGTGGCGTGCTGCTGGACTCATGCGAGACGGTGTCGTGGCGCCATTGATAGGATGGCTAGGTGCTGGGGTTGTACCCACGCCAGACCCAAGCCCGGAGAACATGCGACCAAACTCCATTTTGATTCCCGGGTTATCGCCGCCGGGTCCAATGTGCCTAGGCTGCGCTCCCTGTACTGCTTGTGGCAATGGCGAATTCCGGCCGCGACGATTCAGCTCGGGACTAATGTTCAGTATTGCTTTGTGCATCGAACCCTCACTTTCTTTGCGCTGTTGCTCTCGCTGGATGGCCTCCATTCTCTGATGTTCTTCCAGCGTTACGGGTCGCTCATGGAAACCATTACGTCCTCTATCATATGCGCCCAAATCTCCAACTGGCGGCGAATGGCGTGAAATTTGTCTCCGCATCTCCGCCGCTCTGCCTTCGATAGACTCTCGCGCGGGCTCCGGGGCTGGATGTGAGGTAGGCGGATATGCCGGTCTAAACAAGGCTGTCTGCTCTTCCCTTGCGTGAACTCCATAGCCAGGTCCAGCAGGATAGCGCATAGGCCCTTGGTTGCTCCTCTCGCGCTCCATTTGAGGACTGCCAAATGGAGGTCGCTCTTGGGGATGTGATGTGATTCCATTGTGAGGAAAATGGGGCCGCTCGTGCCTGTGAAGATCTGTCCTGGGTGGCTCTACACTTCTTGGTGGCAGGTGGTCCGCAGCAGATCGAAAGCCACCAGTCCTGTGGTCAAAGATCGGTTCTCGCTGCTCTTGCATACCACGTGGGCGTTCAACTTCAGCAGGCTGGCTGGTGGGCCGAGCAGGCGCGCCGTGGCCATTCAGGTGAAGTGTATGCTCCTGCATTGGCGCCTGAAAGGCTCTGAAGCTGTGTTGGGGCTCGCGCCGAAATTGGGGCGACCCAAAGATGCCGTCTCTTCTCGGCTCTGATCCGATTCTTGCTGGTTCGCCAAATACTCCAGGCCGTGGAGGGCTTGATTTATTGTAACCACGTTCTCCACCCTCTCGATTGCTGTACGAGCGAGCTCTTCCTGGAGAAGGTGGCTGCATTGGCTTGGGAGTGTGCGCTGGTCCAGCGTGCGAGCTGTGTGGGGACTCGTGAGGTCTGCGCTCCTCTCCACCACCAAGGATCGCAGATATAGACATGCCGGGACGATGATGACTACCTGCAAGGTCGCGTACTCCTGCGAAAGGCGAAGTCGTGGGAGGTCCTCGAGGAGCTCCAGCGCCCGGATGCAGTGAGGAGGATGGCGCGTTCTGCGGCGAAGACGGAGGAGGCATATTGCGTGCAGAGAAAGGTGGCGGAGGAGGCGGTGGCTCGAGTGGTGCTATAACGAGACTTGTGAGCTATCAAACACTTGTCATATCAGCTGTTCCTTTCCCGCTCACCTCCTACTTGCTGGGGAGGACTGCCGGCATTGCCCAGCGATCGTCGCCGAAGCGGATCGTAGGGCGGCGGCATCGACGACATCCCATTACCTGGCGGTGGAGGCGGGAGAGAATGGCCCGGAGTGGGCGTATGAGAGGGCTGCGAGAGGTGGTGGTGATGTGGTTGCGCTTGCGACGAGCTGTTCACGTTTCCTGCAGAAAGAAAGACTCTGTCAGCGATCATCGCAGAGCTTGGGAGAGCTGCCATAAGGTTGGGCTAGCCGATATGCGCTAGTTCGAGAGAGTGGGGTCGGGCTAGATTTTCGGAGTCTGTGCCCTGATCATGTCACGGCCGGGATGCGTGTTTCTGTTGCAGGCCCGCCCTGGCGGTTTGGCAGGGCGCGGTCAAAACCATCTCGTCGTCGCATTGCGCAGCGGTGACGGCGATAATGGCGGAGCGACAGCGATGGCAGGCCTCGCTGCAGAGTGCAAAGCAGACACTGCAGTGCAGCGCTGACAGCGTCACCAGACAGCCCTGCTCGGCACGCCGATTATCGCGCAGCGGCCAACGTGCAGCTCAATGACAGCACACCCTCATCAGGTACCTGAACTTGTCACTGCCGCCCGGCGTTGCTCCGTCTGAGCTGCAGCTCGTGAGCGCTGCTCTCGTGTCGTGCATGCAGCCTCCCAACGCGCTTCCTTGGCACGATAGTAGGTAGTGTAGTGTAGCGAGAAGCCAGCTGTGGCCATGCGAGTGGAAGCCAGCTACCCGCTCTGCCTCTGGTGACTTGGCTTGGGCGTGTTGTGCTGTAGAGATCGCAACGTACCTTGTGCAGGAGGCCATCCTCTCGACGGAGGACCCGTACTGCCTCGTCTGCTGCCACCGCCTGGGAGGAACGGGTCTCTGTGGGTCGAAAATGGATCCGAGAAGGGTATCTGCACGGGCGGTTGGGCGGTGGGAGGAGGGAATGGCGACGAGTGGCTCGAAGGCGGCGGTGCGGTTTGATTCTGGCCGACTTGTCGCTCTTGCGGACGCGAGAACGGGTTGCGATCCATGATTGACCCCAGTCCAACGTGTGATCAGTTGCTCAGAGGTGTCGACGGCATGCGCATTCGTGTCGCGAGCTCACGAGACCCCATATGCTAGGGATCATGGCTAGGGCAGCAGTTTCTCGGTGCTAGTCGGTGTAGAAAAGGCTCATCATATCGAATTATGCTGTTGTTTCAGTTTTGAGTGTTGGAGACTGTTGCAGAGGCACAACAGGAGGAGGACGAGACGAAACTCAAGCGATCGCCAGGACGCCAAAGAGCGGCTTCTCCCTTCCCTAGGATCCCTGGCTACGCTCTAGCGCGGCCTAAGGTACAGAGCCAACTGTGGAAAGCTGCCAGGTGCTTTGGGTGCAGTGCCTCCAGCATTGTCCGCAGCTTCGGCCTTCCTCAACGGCATGCTCTCACTTCTGCAAGATAACTAGTTCGTAAACCATGCTCCCCATGCCGGGAAGTCCACCGTCGTCATGGCGCCTATACCGTGCGCGGATCATGTCAAACTTCGAGGGTGCATCGGCTCGAATCTGCATCGCGTTCTGGCTCTTTGGTATGGCCGTGTCATCATCACAGCTTGCCCCATATTCTACTGCTTCATGGCTGACACAGTCCAGGCTTAATCAATAATATCTTTTACGTGATAATTCTCACCGCAGCTTTGGACCTTGTTGGTCCTTCCATTCCCAAGGCAACTGTGCTATTGAGCTGCATCATCCCTGGCCTAGCGACGAAGATAGGTAAGAAGACCTACAGGTGGACGGCCAATGTTTCAGACGCACGCTGACACTCTTGATCACCGCTTCAGTCACCCCATACTTCATTCACTTGATACCCTATTCGTTGCGGGTGATTTTGTTCGTAGGCTTTGCAACATGTGGCATGCTAGCAGTTGCGCTCTCGCCGAGTACCACAGACGCCGCAGGCATATCGAGTAAGATCGCAGGCATTGTTCTGGCGAATATCTCTTCAGGTGCCGGCGAAGTGAATTTCCTGGCATTGTCACATTATTATGGCCCTTTCAGTCTGGCAGCATGGGGCTCCGGGACGGGCGCTGCTGGACTTTTGGGCGCAGGAGCCTACACGCTCGCCACGACTACATTCGGGCTGAGCGTGCATGCTACGTTACTGTCCAGCGTGGTCCTTTCGTTCGTGATGCTGGCTACTTATTTCCTTATTCTACCACTTGGCCCTCTTAAAGCTGCCGAGAGAAAGGAAACCGACTATCATCGCGTAGAATCTGACGAACAAGACGACGATCTCAACCCAGCCTCGACATCGCAATCAGGCTTGCTAGATGAGCCGCCGGGAAGATCGATCTCTCCAGCTTACAAGGCTGATCGAATCAGCTTGGCACTTCATGACTTGAAAGTGAAGCTTGTCCGCGCGAAATCGCTGGTCATCCCATATATGCTTCCGCTATTCTTGGTCTACCTAGCTGAATACACAATCAACCAAGGAGTAGCGCCCACGCTACTATTCCCACTTGGAAGCTCTCCTTTCAAGCGCTATCGAGAGTTCTATCCAACGTACGGCACGATCTACCAACTCGGTGTCTTCATTTCGCGCTCATCTTTACCATTCATCCGTATACGCAGCCTTTACATCCCGACTTGGTTGCAGGTGCTCAATCTTGCAGTACTTACAGCACAGGCACTATCGCCATTCATCCCAACTGTTTGGTTCGTCTTTGCCATAATACTGTGGGAAGGACTTCTGGGAGGCTTGGTGTACGTCTCGACTTTTGCTGCAATCAGAGAGGAGGTCTCAGAAGATGAGCGTGAGTTCTCGCTTGGTGCTGTGACTGTATCAGACAGCGCGGGCATCTTCTGTGCTGGTCTGCTTGGAGCAGGTATGGAGACAGCGCTCTGCGCCTGGCAGGTCAAGCATGGGAGAGATTGGTGCAGACAGCGCTAATAAGCATGGCGAAGCCAATGCTTGCTACCATCAGTCGATTGGTCTTGCTCTCACTTCAAATCAAGAAAGTGAGCGAGCGGATCCTTTGGTCCTACTGAAGACTTCAGTCGCTTCGCTCAAGAAGTCCAGGAGCTCAAAATGACCTTACTACCATCTGACATCGACGAAAGCCCTCATGCAAAAGCGTTGCGAATGCATGTTTGAATCATCAGACATCAACAAACTGTCACACGATCAAGGATCAACAACATACAACGCGCGACACAACTAGTCAACGACAAGGACGCTCCTCAATAGGACGCAAAGTCCAACGAGCGCTCTGATGTGTCATGATCGTACCGTCGACGAAAGCAACGCAGGCGGACTTCCTGCGCGACTTTGCGGTCTGCAGTGATGATCTTTCCGACGAAAGTGATGCTAGTCAGACCAGTGCTGATGAGGAAGATGGGGAGTCTGTTGGTGACCACTATCGCCAATCTTGGAAGTCTCTACCTCGCCTCGACACTGCTCCTGGACCACCTACAGGAATTGGCAATCACTACGCGCTGTCCAGCAAGTCTTTGCCTTGTACCAATCACGACCAAACTCAAGCCGACGAGGGTGGATCGTCACCAAAACATTGGTCACTATCGCAAAAGAAACTGCCCAGTAGTCAATCTCATGTCCGAGAACATGGCGAAGAATCTGTTCTCGCAGAAGGCATAGACGAGGAGACTTGTCAAGATTCTGCCACCGCAGTGACTACGGGCATCCCTGCAGGAGGTCCACGCAGAATATTCAGGCATTCAGCTATGACAGCGGAGGAACAGACCCACAAAGCAGCCGTGCTGCGAGGAAAGATTGCAGAGTTCGATGCCGCCGAAGCTGCCAGTCAAGAATTATGCCCGAAGCACAGCCCCTCGGTCGAGCCTACATATGATCAGATCAATGTTCCACCCGCTCATACGAATGAGAAAGCTAGAAAGAAGCGCAAGTCTCGTCGAACTGACGATCCTAATGCCAATGCTGAAGAGCTTAAGGCGGCAAAGACGAAGGCTTCCCGCAAGAAGGCACGCAAGGACATTGAGATCAACGATGAGAGCCCCTCTCAGCTCTCTGAGGATATATTTCTCTTCAGCCCACTCCCGGTGCCTGTTCTTCGGGATGAAGTCGTGCGGTCAAATCGCAAGCAAGGCAAACAGAAAAGGACCAAAGGGAAGGACAAAATTCTCTACTTGAAGCCGGAACTACAAGTACTCATGGTACATGTCACTCCCCTCAGCAAAAATAATCGTAGGCTGACAATGATAGGCGATGCTCAATCAATTAGGCGACGAACTAGAAAACGCTCTCGATGACATTGCCAATGACCTTGTTCGATTGGCTGGTGATGTGACTAGCATTACAGAGACCATGGCTCTTGTAGAGGGCTGGAAGAGCAATTCTCGGCGACAACTAATCAGGTTTGTGAAGCAGCTTGAGCATTATGGCATAGTGCCGATGGGTGGCGTCCAAGTCCCTGAAGAGAGTACTGTGTGCAAGCTGAGCTTGGGTGATTCACCCAAAGCAAGCTCATTGTTAGAGGTAGGAGCACCGGGCAACTACTATCCTGCGAACGACATAGTGACACTGCACAGGACAAGCTCAGTCATTTCAGCTACCCCTTCGAGGACGCCTCGAACAGGCTTGCTAAACAGATTCAAGGGCGCGTCAAGGATGAAGCCGCGGAACAGATAGCTATCGAGAGATCGACAGAGATACTCGAGCAGTGGGTGTCTGAGAACAGACTACATTTCTCTCGGCTTGTCTCCATTCTTCGTCGCTCGAACGTCGTCTTAGCCAACACGGTATTGATACCCACAGGCGAGGTGAACATTTTGGCGCAGAAGGATTGCGACACTCGCAAAGACTCTGCCGTCATCAGTAAAGAGACTGGAGCGGCGGCTGATCTCGACGTTGGAGCCTCAGGAGCCATCTGAAAGGTGTGGTGACGCAGCTGGGCTGCGGGACAGCTGGTCTGAAAGACTCTCCAATCACGAGCATTCTGATCTATCATTGCGGCGTTGCTGAATGTGCTCTTCGAGAGCCAAGAATTTGAGTGAGGGAAAGCAAGCAGCCAAGAACAATACCATCTCGCCACGTGCTCTGCGCCTTAAACCACATTCGGTGCCCTAGCAACCACATAACCCTTGTAACTTAGAACTCTCTGCCCTTCTTCTCCACTGCTTTCCCTCTTCTGTACTACCACACTTCGATTCGCCTTGTGTTCATAGCATCCGTACTACTGTTACTTCACTGTAAGCCTGGGCCTCGATCTTTATCGCAACCGCGCAGAACTCTAACACGGCGCGGTCCTATAGCTCCTTAATCAGCCTTCCAGCTGTCAACTACGCGGCTTGTCGCCCTACACGGCCGTGCCGGCTCTCGACACACAACACCTAGCCATCACCATGCGCACATCACCTCTACTTCTGGCTCTGCCGCTGGCAACCGCGCAGCAGATCCCTTTCCTTGACGAAGTAAAGGGATGGTTCGCTAAAGCGACCTCATCGGTCGCATCTGTCGTGGAGAAGGCTACCGAGTCCGCATCGATACCAAAGATCCCCGACCCAGTAGCAGCTGCTTCTGCTAAAATTGCTGAGCTCAACGTCGAGAAGCTCAATATCAGCAATTATAACGAGATAGTGAGGCCTGGTCATCCGAACGCGGAGCCCGGCATTGAGACCTGGATCGTCTTCGTGACGGGTGGAAACAAGACCTGCTATGGAATGTGCACGAAAGCTGAGACCGCATTCAACGAGTCTGTGCCTCTTCTCGCAGCTGCTCCCAAGCCTCCCAAGCTTGGAATGATCAATTGCGAAACAGATGGCGTCTTGTGCCACGCATGGGCCGTAAGCCCACCATCATTGTACTACTTGCAGCTGCCTCAACCATTACCGGATCAGTCGACCCCGGCATCCACAGTGCGCTCGATCAAGCTCAACCGCACCACAGTCACCGCACCTGAAATTGCAGGAGTCTACCTGCAAGAGAAGTACCTTGAGACTGAGCCATACGAGGGCTTTTTCCATCCTTTTGACGGGCCATTGGCCAAGTACAACCTCGCGATTCCATTTGGATATGTTGTTTGGGGCTTCTCGCAGATTCCATCCTGGGCGTAAGTTTGAGGAATTCGAGGCAAGCACCATGGCACATTTGCTGACATTCTTTGACTTTTGTAGCTTCATGATCGGCATCTCGTTCTTCAGCCGAACTATCATGTAAGTAAATGTGACCCAAGGTCCAACTGAGTAACACTGATGATAGAACAGGGGACGACGAATGGCGCCAGCAGCCGGCCGAGGTGGTGCGGCACCTGCAGGGGGAGCACCAGCTGCTCAGTAAAAGCTTGGATATGTATAGAAAGATGATTTGGCAGAGGATATTTCTGAATGTGCTTAAAGTGGAACGATACCCAGTCGCTCATGTATGACTACACGTCTCGAAGAAGAGGGGAGAATAGCTGAGATAATATAGGGTAGAATATTTTGGCAGATACGTTGCGCCATTGGAAGGCCTATGCAGTCGACGGACAACTTGGATCAGAGCCCTTTGCCCATCGTCAAATTGGCCATTCAGCACTGGATGAGAGGTTGTATGAAGCCAAGCATATGCTCATCGTTATCGTGAGCGATGCTAAGAGCCAAGCAAAGTACGAATTCTTTTCGTGGTATCTAGTCAGCACAAAGCCCCAGCGCCTTGCTAATTCGAGAGTGCAGCATTACAAAAGACTCGCAGGACTGCATTTACTGCATTCTCGGTCCTGCTTCTGCAAGACCTTCCAATCCTTGCATGGGATCTTCAGGGTTGCCATTCTGCTCATCACCATTGACATCGGCCTCCTCATCAACATTGTACTTCGCGGCATATCCTTCCTGTAAATGCTGTCAGTGAATGGCTAGGACCGAGTTTGTGTGGCAATGAGACGGACCTGTTCCCAAACGGCCGTCCGACTGCCTAGTCCTTCATCGGCATTCTTCTGAGGTTTGGCTTGGTTTACTTTGATGACACGCCCGTAAAGCTCTGATTGATCCATATTGTCGATGGCTTCTCGCGCGTCTTCTGCCAGCGAAAATTCAACGTAGCCAAAGCCCCGATGAGGGTCTTTATTGGAGGCACTGAATATGAGTCTCAGTCAATTGGACTTGAAGTCATGCGTGGATTCTCGCAACGTACAGTTCTGGCTTCGGCAGTGAGACATCCACGATCTCTCCAAAAGGTATGAAAGCGTCGTGAAGAGTCTGCTCACTGACTTGATTGTCAAGTCCGCCGACGAAGACGGTTTTCTTTTGACGTGCTGTGTCTGTCATGTTGCTTCTCTTGCTTCTCGAAATTGAGGCAGCTGTAATGTCGGGATGTGCCCTTTACTATCACGTGCTAAATTGAAGTGATGTGAAGATCTGACGAGGTCGATGCGGGACCGGAGCGTGACGCCAAGGCGTAGAACTATTGACGTTCGCTGGACCCCTTCTCCCTGAGCAAGCATTTGGGCGGATTGTGGGTAGAAAGCAAGCTGGCTTATACAACTCGAACCGTTCAAAATAACACAGTGTCCCGTCCTCTCTCCTGATTGCCCTGTCTTTCTTTCCACATGTTTGACTCCAGGTAAAGCGCAGGTCAGCAACAGTATATCGCCGACAACACGCCATGGTGCGCCTACGGGAAATTGAGCGGACCGCTGTGTTTGCTTGGTCGCCAGGCGCTGGGGCACCGCTCATTGTCACAGGAACACGAGCTGGCGCCGTAAACGACGATTTCTCCAGCGAAGTCAAGCTTGAACTATGGGCATTGGGCCTGGAGAAGCTGGACGGCGACCGAGAACTGTCGCCAGCTGGCAGTATCACCACCGACTCCGCCTTTAACGATATTGCCTGGAGCCAGCCAGATGATGACCATCCGCTGGGTGTGATTGCAGGAGCATTAGAGAATGGCTCAGTCGATGTATGGGATGCTCAGAAGCTGCGCAATGGCGCCTCAGATGCATTCATTTCAAGAACCACCAAACACAGTGGCAGTGTTAAGGCGCTGCAATGGAACCCATACAGACACAACCTGCTAGCATCGGTCGGCGCCAAGGGCGAGATCTATATTTACGACCTGAGCAACATGGCCAATCCATATCGATTGGGAGCTAGCACAGCACGAGCCGACGACATCGAATGCCTAGATTGGAACAAGCAAGAGAAGACAGCACACATCTTGGCTACAGGTAGTAGCGGAGGCTTTGTGACGGTCTGGGATGTCAAGCAGAAGAAGGAAATCATGACTCTAAACAACCAGGGTCGCAAGGCAGTTAGTGCAGTCGCTTGGGACCCGACCGAGAGCACAAAGCTCGCAACCGCTACGCCAAATGACCAAGAGCCCTTGATCTTCCTTTGGAGCTTGCGGAACAGCAGTGCACCAGAGCGGACTCTGAAAGGCCACGAACTAGGCGTCCTTGGCTTGGCCTGGTGCTTGCAGGACTCCGATCTGCTTCTGTCTTGCGGTAAGGACAACCGCACTATCTGCTGGAATCCGAAGACCGGCGAGCGATACGGGGACTTTGCTACCGGTTCCAATTGGGTCTTCCAAACCAAGTGGAACCCACATAATCCCAATCTCATCGCGAGTGCCTCCTTCGATGGCAAAATCCTTATCACATCGATACAGAGCACGAACGGCAAAGCTGAAGAGCAAGGAGCTGCCACACAAGGCTTGGATGGCGAAGACTTCTTCGCCAAGGCACAAACACAACCTCAAGGAGTATCATTCAACCTGCCAAAAGCTCCGAAGTGGGCAGGTCGGCCGTCGAGTGTCTCCTTTGGATTTGGTGGCAGATTGATCAGAGTGAGCAAGAATAAAGTGTCGATTGACACATTTCAGGTCGACAGCTCGATTGGGGAGGCTACTACCAAATTTGAGGAGAAGCTTCGATCTGGCGACTTGGCCAGCATTTGTAGCGCGAAGATCGAGGCTGCGGAGACAGAAGAAGAAAAGGCCGACTGGCAGGTGATCAACACTCTCAACACTGGCAAATCAAGAAAACAACTGCGACAGTATCTCGGTTTCGACGATACGGATAGCGAGCTGGCAAATGCGACCGAGAAGCTGACCGTAAATGGCGATGCGAAAGAGAATGGGTCAAAGGATGATGACTTTTTCAATAGCGATGGCGATAGCTTCCTCGCAGATTTGGCGGGATCGAAGGGCGCCAAGATCAACAACCCTTTCAAGATCTACACTGGCTCAGAGTCGGAGGCCGATAAACGCATCACTCGTGCGTTGATGCTGGGGCAGTTCGAAGCAGCACTAGATGTATGTCTGGAAGAAGATCGTATGTCGGACGCCTTCATGATTGCTATCTGTGGTGGCCAATCCTGCATTGATAAAGCTCAATCCGCCTACCTGCGGAAACAAGCCAAGGGACCTAATTATCTTCGTCTGCTGGCGAGCATCGTTGGCAAGAACCTCTGGGATGTGGTGCACAACGCCGACATCAACAATTGGAAGGAAGTTATGGCTACACTATGCACATATGCTGACGAGAAGGAATTCTCCGACTTATGTGAAGCACTGGGTGACCGCCTTGAGGAAGCCTATCAGACTGGTGACAGTCCGAAGAGTCTGCGAAGGGACGCCTCTTTCTGCTATCTTGTGGGCGCGAAATTGGAGAAGGTTGTCAACAATTGGGTGGAAGAGCTTCAGGAGCAAGAAAAGGAGACGCTTGAGAAGTCCGAGAGTGACAACGATTTCTCTGTGCACGCCAAGTGTTTGCAAGATTTCATCGAGAAGGTGTCAGTCTTCCGCAAAGTTGCAAACTTTAATGATTCTGAGCTCCAGGCCACGGCAGATTGGAAGCTCGCTCCATTGTACACACTGTACACCGAATACGCCGAGATCCTTTCTGCCCATGGCCAGCTTGCGAGTGCTGAACGCTACCTCGATTTGCTCCCTCCGAAATTCTTGGGCGCAGAGACAGCACAACAGCGCGTCAAGCAGGCAACGAGAAAAGCTGCAGTACGGCAACAACCCGCTGCTGTTAACCAACGCACGACTACACGAGCTCAGCCTCCGATGCCATCCTTCCAACAGCCAGCTGCACCACTGCAGCCTCCACAGCCTCTCATCAATCAAGCTCGAAATGCGGCACCGACACAATCACCGTATGCCCCGACAGGTGCAATAGGAACGCCAGCTGCCCAAAATCCATATGCGCCGCCTACGCCAATGGGCAATGCTTATGCTCCTGCTGGCTATCAGCCTCCACAAGCGGCCACGCCATATGGTCAGCCAGCTTATGGAGGTTATCAGCCACCGCAGCAGCAAGCACCACTCCCTCCTCCACCTCGAGGCGCTACTTCTTCTCCCGCCGTTCCGCCACCTTCACAAGCAAAGAACATCACTGATTGGAATGATTTGCCGACTGGAATGGTTAAGGAACGCCCTGCGAACTCACGCCGTGCCACACCGGCTCCTGGCCAGCCTGTGAGTTCCCCGTTCCCAAATGCTCAACCGAACCCTATGTCGCCTCCACAGAGTGCGTATGGTCTTCAGAAGCCAACGCCACCACTCCCACCTCCGCCCAAAGCTGGCGAGGCTCCTCCGCGCGTGACCTCGCCCTTGACTTCACCTCCACAAGGCATACAACGACCTCCTTCCTCTCTCGCGAACGCATACGCACCTCCGGTACAGTCACAACCTGTTGGCTCGACCCTTCCAACCCCTGCTCCTCCGCCCGTGGCTCGCGGTGCTTCGCCATACCAGCCACCGCCCTCAACATCCACAGCAGCTCCCTCGAGCCGCTATGCGCCTGCGCCTGGCAGCCATCCCACTCCAGGTCCCGGAGCAATGCCTCCGCAAAGAAATGTTGCTCCAAATCCATATCAGACGCAGCAGCAAGGAGCATATGCACCGCAAGCAGCACAATCGCCTTATGGTCAAGCGCCTCAAGCAAGTGCCCCTCCACAAACAGGCCCTCCGCCTCGTACAGGTCCAAGCGCGCCTCCGCGAGGACCTCCGCGCGCATCAAACACGCCCATTAGTGGTGGCCCTGCTCCTCCAGTGCAGCAGCTTCCAACGCCGCAGACTGAGTCGCCACCCAGCACAGCGCCAATACAACAACAAAGTGCTCCAGTCCAGGCCAAATATCCGCGAGGAGATAGATCACACATTCCTGCCAACGCTCAGCCGATCTTCGATCTCCTTGCGCCTGAAGTTGCTAGGATCAGATCCGTTGCACCACAGAGCTTCAAGCCACAGGTTGATGACATGGCAAAGCGCATCGACATTCTCTTTGACCATCTCAACAACCAAGATCTGTTGCAACCAGATACTGTGCAACAAATGGTGCAAATCTCACAGCACGTGCAACGTAAGGAATGGGATCAGGCGCAGTCACTGTTCACAGAGATACAACAGGCGAAGCTCGAAAGCGAAGGAACGCACTGGATGGTAAGTTATACCTTTATTAGCACATTCACAAGTCTGAGAACGACAAACGGCTGACATACATTAACTAGGTGGGCGTGAAACGTCTCATCGCGATTGGTAGGGCTACAAAGGCTTAGATCGGCATAGCGAGAGAAGTTTCATGAGATGCATTTTCAATTGAAGCGCAAAGCAAGCAAGCATTGTTGCCCGTTGAGGAGCAATGCGACTGGTGACTTTATGTTAGAAGCGAAGACGAAAGTACGAACAAATGTGAAAGCCAGAGTGTGATAGAGCTACCTTGCGTTCTGACATGGCGAGCCGCAAGATGGTTGCAACAAGAACGCTCGACTTATTTGAAATGCCAACGTTCACAGGCCAGTGTGGCTTGCAGATATACGCTGCTCGCCCACGTGCTGATCCTTGAAAAGTATTGTGTGATGCTTTAGCCTCGTGTGACAAAGGTGGCGAGATTGTGCTGTGCTTGAAACGGTACTCGTCAAAGTCTGAAGTGAGCAGTGGATGGCAGAAACCACGGAAGTTGGACTGCGGGACGCCTGTTCATACAGCAGGAGTGTAAATCATTGTGCGGTGAACGACCTAGGCTCTTGCGACTGCCAAGTATCCGTGGCTTCCGCTTCGCTGCCGCCCACCCTTCGGGTGGTAACAATCCACCTTAT
>AWYD02004563.1:0-17530 GCA_000504365.2 Pseudocercospora pini-densiflorae CBS 125139 | reverse complement strand
GGTATAGTATACCCTCGTTATACTTAGTAAATAACTCCTTATTTATAGGCCTATACTATACGATAATAAGGCGACAATAAGGCTTCTAATCGGACTAATATATACCCTGTTATTAACCCTAGAAGTGGACAGGCGCCGTGGTAAACTATGCCGCCGTAGCGGCGCGATCTACACCCTTGTATAGGTTGATATACTTACACCTCTCAAGCCGAAGCAACCTGTTCCCAACGTTCACCCAAATACACGCCTTCTCACGCCACAATGCAGCTCTCCACCACTCTGACATTCCTGACCATGTTCGTGCTTTCAGCAGCAGAGCCACAGAACGCAGGCACAGGCAATCTACCATCCAACAGATGTGACGTACGAGACGTGACAGGCAACCAAGTCATCAAAGGGACTGCACCAATTTGGAACGATTGCTACCATCTCGCGTGAGTTGTAAAAGTTTGCTGCTATCACGGGCCAAAGTGAATCAACAACTTTTGCAGCGATCAATTCCACAAAGGAGAGTTCTTCTCAAAGAACAAAAAGATCAACCACAAATACGAGCAAAGATACAAATCATGTGGATTTTCCATAACAGGCAAACAAGGAAACTTCGTGCTCGGCACAAGTATGCAAAACCTTCTCCCAAGAAGTATGTATTGGAAGAGTTCTTTCTAATGCTCCAATCTTATGCAGATGATGCTGCCGACCTTATCAGGAGCACCGCAAATGACCTTGGCGCTAAGAGTGGAGCATATCAGACTGGTTCTGTGCCATGCGACACACCTGGAACGGCAAGAGGAGACCGTGGCCGCAAGACGGGATGGACCATAGGCAACTTGGATGCTCCAGGCCCCAAGCATGGATGATCGTGTGATGATACAGCTACATGTACAGAAGTTCAAAGCAAGAATTGTTGCACGTGCTGTTGCGAGGTTTGGGACGCATTACTCTCGAATCTTGAGACCTGCAGGCTTGCATCTCATGCATTACTTTATCTCGTTCGCGCATCCATCTCCTCGATTCACCTTATCCACTTGCGCCAGCTATCCCTCTTTCCCATCCATCCTTTCGTCCGTTCATCTATGCCCACTCGCTCTGCGTCCAGAGTTTGTGGGTAAGACAGGCAGACTACTTGGTCTCTTCCCTCTATTAACACTCTCCTCTCACTTCTTTGCCTACTTGGCCGCCTCGCCTTCACCAGTGGTCTTGGTGAATGGAGCGGGCAGAAGTGGCCGCACCATCTCCCACCAATTCCTCCTTCCTCCCGCCCTTCCTTGCGTCTTCCGTAGCGTCACTCATCGCATTCTACAGTCAAAGCCTCCCATTCCCGAGCCAGTCCTCGCCATTTCCATCATCCCAACCAGCCATGTCCGAGGACCAATCAAACTGTGCTTTTGGTTTCTGTCTTCGCAGAAGAAGTGGACACATGCAATTCGTTGTTGCAAAAAGCTTTCGTTGATAGGAGTCAATGCATGATGTCAATCCTTCCGCGATCTATCAAAGGAAGCCCATTTGCCGTCGCAAAGAACTCTCTTCGGCAGAATCGAAGAAGAATATCGATCTTGCTTGTGCATTGATGGCTTGCAACTGCCAATTGCGAGGGTAGCGTCGCCAAGAAAGCTGAATTGTTGATGTCTTCTGGTGTCTCGCCCTCTCTGCCATACTCTGCTCTGCTCGGCTCTTCTGTCCTTTCTCTTTCGCGTTGATGATTTCTGCTTGAAAGGCCTTTTGAAGTTCCTTCGTAGTCGAACTCCGAGCGCGCAGAAGTCTTGTGTGTGTCCACTGGTGTTGACATTTGCGATGTTGTCTAGGTTGCGTGAACCTTTTTTGATGCTGGAATTGAGCAATAGCGGTAGCTAGTCGTGGAAGTTCTTATGGTCATTGCTTTGCAGAGCAGGAGTTCGTGATGTCAATGCATCGATGTTTGTTGTCATCATGCGAAGATAGAGGTGATATTTTCGAATGCTGTTCTAGCCATCTGGCGCACAAAGCTTGTTGAGATGATGGCATGAGGTGCTTGAAGTTGTCGAAGTTCGACTTGAGGCGGCTGGCTTGTTGCTGCGCTGAATAGATAGGTTGCGCAAGGCCGTCTGCTTCTGAGCTTGCGAATTGTGAAGCCAGATATTTTCGGCAAGACAATTGTGGACCAGATTGTGGGGCTCGTATTGTTTCGGGATGAAGTACGTTCCCGTCGCTTAATACAGCAAGAGGGAGCAGAGAAAGATGGGTGCGCGAACCATTTCCTCTACTCTACCGCTTGCCTGCATCTGCAACAAGGCAACTTGCGTTGTGAGGGTTACACAAGTTGAGTAGAAGAGTACCAGGAAGATATGGATTGACCATCTGAAGCAAACATCACCATCGTTGCTGATCATGATTAATGATCATCATCCTCGATGTGCATCATCGTTAATCACGATGGATGATCATCCTTCACAATGACCATCGACATCTTTGGACACCATCAGTGATGGTCTCCATTGGCTTGTCCGTCCGAATATGCATCAAAGCCTGGTTTCCTGCTCAGGCACCTTGGTCACCTCATCTCATGGCGCCGACATGAAATTCAATATGGATATGCCTAAATGCATTTCTCCTCGGAAGGTATTTCGGTTGGCAGAGCTTCGTGTGGCCAGGATAGGCCCACAATCTTAATATCTCTGCATGCATGTCGTTTAAGGCACGGTCTTCGAATAGAATTTCGAGAGCTATCCTTGTGCGGACAACATAGTGAAGCTGCAAGATGTATGATTTGAGCTCAGTTGACGCGGAAGAGGAATGAGAGCTCGGTCTGCAGGAAATAGTATGAAGTTCCCTCTTTCATTGGTACTGCAATGTCATGCTTTACATCTTGAATCCTGCTTGCGCCGAAGTCCAGCATGCTGTACACTGTTTCACATTCATTCCGCCACGAACGCACTACGAGTATTCTCGGCTTGGTGGAGATGAGACTAGTCGAGCATCGTCGATTTTCTCTTGTGCGCACTGTCCAGACTGCTTCGAGAAGATCTCCAGACTTGGAGATGTGCACCATCCCGTAGGAGGCAGAACCACACAGATCCGACGAAAGTGTGCGAGGAAAGTCGTTATCTCTCACCGTTACGATGCTTCGTTCACTTGTCAATGTGATCAGTCGCTTCGGCGTCACCAACGTGCGTGGGCTAGATGCATCTTCAAAAGCACATTCATCTTCGTGGCCACGAGCGAGCACGATTGTTGGGTCAGTTCGAGCCAGCATGAGGATTTGCCCAGCAAGTGCATATAGGCAATTCGACAACTAGCATACAGGCGGCTTTGAGCAATGGTCTGAACAATCCAATTCCTCCATCGACCGCTTCGCTGTCAACGTGGAATCCCCACAGCTCGATTAGGCTTTTGGATGGGGTGCGCGCGTAAGCAAAGTCTCGGTCTTCTCCATCGAACCTGCACGTCTCGGCAGAGATTCAAATCTTCGCAGGAAATTCGATGCACATTCCAGCAGAACAGCTTCTGCGTTGGTCGTCAAAATACACTCGAACGGAACGATCTTCGCTGCATGGATATGTGGTGGCCAGACAAAGCATCTCCACTACGGATTTGAACTACTACGGTGGTATAGGTGCATGATCTGCGAAATGACCCAGCATAGATCTTTGCAGAGCATTATGTTACTTGAGCCACAAGATCATCCTGCAGCTTCCTTTAGAACCAATTCCAAGGCCGGACTTCGGAGTTCGTGATCTTTCGGACTTCGCCTAGTCTTCGAAGCCAGACATTCCTTACCATCGCAGAAGAATGCGGTGTCCGATGATGTCTAAGCTCTCTTCGGGAGATCTGAATGACGAGGGTCACCGCTGTTGTCATCGCACATGTACCAAGAGCCGAACGATTTCAGGTGCAAGGCCAAGGCATGCAGCTCACTTTGATCAGCCGAGAAGAGCTTTTACATCTCCAAGCGAAGTCGAGGAGACATCGTGCTCCTATGCGAGATCTCGCCAGGAACGCTGACTCCAAATTGAGCAGACCTTGACTGCCGATTACGTGCGCAATTGCTTTGATGGATCTGATCCATTAAGCGCAGAAGCTGAATGGAATGTGTCATTGGTGATGGAACAGGCAAGGTTGATGGAGTTAACTGAGACGCTTGATGCTGATTGATTCTACGCCTCGCGGAAAAGATGCTCTGGTGCCACGCCCCATACCTCGACTAGCACGATTGTGATAGCAGACTCGCATGGCCATGGCCGTATATGTCCCATCGCAATGTATGTGTAAGAGAAATGGACCAATGTAATGAGGAGTGAGCTTCTTGGTCAACGTGAGGGACAGCCCGCCAGGAGTTGCTTGCCTTGGATGACACGAAATGGTTAGTCTAGAATTCGTGGGTCTCGGATGTACGAGACCTTTGCACCGCAGAAACATCGTGCGCAGCGATCGTTCAAATCCTCAATCCAAACCATGATGCTGTGCTCCTTGAGGTCCAGTCCATAAAGATTCGATGAACGAAGTATTCGGCTGAGACTAGCTTCTGTGCCAAGACCATAGCCCAATGGCAGCCGGCATGACATGTTCTCGGAATTTGAACTGATGTGCATTTCCCTTGGAGTGATTACGCCGATGTCACCTGGGCTGTGCTAAAACAATACACTGAGCCGGTGTCACGAAGGTTTAAGTGTCGTGAGAACCATTTGATGCAGTCTGAATCACGACAGCCTGGATCGTTGAATGGAGCTGTTGCTGAGATCAACATTGGCTGTCTGCTTACGTAGAATTGCTGAAGACCTCTTGAAGCAGTGAGCTCATATTGAGATGATGGTAGTCCTGCGTAGAGAAAAGGATGAGGGAGGCCACGAGCTGAGCTGCTGGCTTTTGTGTCAGACTGCATGAAGTTCGGCGAAGTTGGCGGCGGCGTCTTTGCAGTCCGGAGTGATTTCTCTATCCCTGCACACAAGCCGCCTTCGAACGATCATGTCCAAAGAAAATCAGACATCGCTCGGGTTCTGCTGAGTCACTCGGCCGTTTCCAGAGATTCGACAAAGATCAAACACGGTATAAGTCGTAGACCACCACAGCGAGGTCTGTATCGTGCATCGTTGCCCTGTAATGGGAATGCCATGTTCTAGACCATGCTGCTTGCCAGCCACTATAACAGTCGTCAAACCTTGGCTCATGTAGTTCGAAGCTCAGGCGATATGGGTATTTGCGATGTGTGACCAGCGCAGAAACCAGGGCTTGGGTGAGAGCACAATCGCTTCAAGGGACAGCATTCCGGATGCTGGTAGTAGTTCTTGTGCACAAGAATCTCACACAAGAGCGGACCGCAGTAAACGCGGATCAGAACTACTCCGATCAGATGGCTCAGCATGCGAGGACACAGCAGTGTCTGGACATTATTCGATCTCGAGTTTCGGCACCAATTGGTCTTCCATCGAAACAACGTCCCGGTGGCCTGGTCGATGACCGTGGCTGGCATGGTATGTGGGTGCTTCGAATCCACCAGGATGGCTCCGCTCACAGTATTGGTACCTCTTTCATCAAGCTTGCTATTGCCCTGCAAGTCTGCCGCTGGTATCTCGCCTACGAAGAGCTGTCGCATCAGCGCATCAGAAGCCTGACCTTCTCCAACTATGTATTGGTACAAGTGGTTGCTCGTGTGAGGGCCCAATAGAGCTCATGACGCCAAAGTGCAAGTGGCTAGCTGGTTGACTCAAGCCGAACGTTCAAGAGTGACCGATGACCATCTTGCCCAGCTGCCCTGCCGCAAAAAGCTTTCAGTCGTCGAGTCTAGGCGCTGATGCTGATGCTCGTGCCAATGCGGTCATTTGAAGTTGATCTTGCGACCCCTGTTATACATTTTTCGAAGAGTAATTCAGCTGCAAGAGCGTGAAGATTTTCAAGCCGACGCAAATGTCCAATTCATGCACGCACCATTCTGTGATCTAGAAAAAATCTAGTTCGCTGTTGCCAGCAACTCAGACACATCGCTCAGACGAGTGATCCGATCAGACATCCAGGCAGTGGACTGTGGACAATACCTGACGAATCTGACGGAGGTTGCTGGTAGTGGGTCAGATCATGCAGTCCCTACAACCAGCAGAGACCTTGACATGCAAATGAAGAGCCCAGATAGCGGGTGAACGTCTTCAAGCTTGAGCCAGAACTGTTCAGAGGACCATCACACTTGCATTCGACGCACTGCAAAGAACCGGTCAGGCAGGACATTGTCTTTGATTCTCCTTGATTTGCCATGTTTGTGTCACCCGTGCTCGCACCGGAACAATTCCAATCCATGTCCTGGTCTCCTTGTCGAGTGGCCAATGGTGTGTATGACAACTCTCCTAGATACTTGTTGTTCGACGCGATAATGGTGATAGTCGCCGATGACAGTGCTCACAAGCAATCGAGTCTCATCATAACGAACATCGACTGCCGAAATCTTTGCAGCCGGTTCTACCAAGCATGATTAGCTCGGTCGATTCTGTTGATGTAACTCATCCTGCCCGTGATGGAAGTGGTGATGGCCAGACCTATATTGGTTGCGTTTCCGTGCTTGCTGATCAGTTGCATCGTTCCCAAGTACAGGACTGACCCTTCGATTCGATGGAATGTCGAAGGACATTGGCCAAACCAGCTCATTGCAGAGCAGTGCGGCGCTCCGAAATGTACGTCGTGTTGACTTGGCTCAAGTCATCGTCCTCAAATGTTTTGACGAAAGTACAGGCCATGCTGTCGCACCTTCTCGGAGTATAAGGACCGCCTCCGACGGAGATGCTACTGCTGCCTCTGGACAGACATTTGATATACTTTGGAAGACAAGGAGGCTTGAGAGCATGGATTGGCGTATCACAATGCGACTCCGACGACGTGTTTGGAACAGCATCTCGGCACTGGTCATATCATGGCCTGGACCATCTCAGAGGACTGCTCATCGTTGGGGCATGAGCATGATGCAGACCTAACCAGTGCCTTGACTCTGAAGCAAGCCACCTTGCAAGTTCCATGAAGCCCCGAAATGCTATATCACTGCGGCCGAGTCTTCAGGTCGGCTTGTCTAATGGAGGTAGTCGTGTCGTTCGCCGTCCTCAGGGCTCAGGTCAGAGTGCCGACTCGACCAGGTGATGGAAGTATGAGAACCACCTTTGAGAGCGCAGTGCTGATGAAGTGAGCGACTGCAAGTCTAGTCGGCGAGCTCAATCGTTCTGATTATTGGCGCACTTGGTGGCAGTACGGTAGTGCAATTGAGCACTTCGCCGTCCTGGTAGCCCAGGATGTCTCCGCACAAGTCTAATGCGGAAAAGAGTGTAGGTGGGTGTCGTTCTGGTGTTATAAGTCGAGAGGGTGTATTAGTTATTATGATCCCAGGACTGAGAATTTGTGTGGTCGAAGCACGCATGCTTCAGTCTCGGTGCGATTATGAGAGAGAAAAGACATGAATCGGGCGCATTGAATCGCATGTCACGTCTACGCGCTGCTCATGGAATTAACGACGGTTTCCGTCACCCGAGCCTCAGTACAGGCATCGTCGGCGAAATCGCTTGGCTCGCAAGATTTGCAGAAGTCTGATCGGCCAGGAAGGTATCTTGGGAGGGAGTCGCATTCTTCAACGGTGTTGTGGTGTCGACAGCGCCTGCACGTTGCTCATTCTAGGCCAAGTGATGTTCAACAGCTCTGACAATGAAGAGTTTTTCGATCAAGTCCTCGTTCGTCCTCTCAGAAGGAGCGAGAGAGATCGTTGTGATACGGGACCAAGTAGCAAAACAGAACTCTGTATCTTGAACGAATGTGAGGGCCCTTGACATTGACATCGGGAGCCAGTGGATGCCGCACATCGCTTGTGGTGGGCAAAGCGGATACAAGATCATTTTCAGAAGTAAGATGTAGGTATAACCCAGGTGTAGCTCTGCCAAGATGTGATAAACGTCGCGCTTCGCAGCCTGGCATCTCTTCGTGCAAGACCTATGGACCTCTGTCGTGTCTTGCGGATACGGAAACCTCAGAACCCAGCGCAATCGAGGTTCCATTCTGTACATCATCCATTTGCTGTACCCTGAAGCGTAATGTCGATTGCCTTCCGTTCCTCTTAGATGCAGTCGGCATGATAGCGAAGTGCATTCCTTATCCAGAGAGATTTAGCTCGCCACTCGCAGTGATCCTCCTTCATGATCTTTCATTGTCATCTGGAAGCCGAGAGGTAGTCACCAAAGCAGCGCACCAAGCTCCCAGGACTGTTACTTGGATTACTGGTAAGTTGCGATTGCTGAGACCCTTGAGCTGTGCAGGTCTATGATACCGGCAGTCGTATGTCGTGGTACGCACATGGGATGAGCTCTGAAGCTGCCAACCCGCAACAAAGCCTCCCCGATACTCTGAATGAAAAGGGTCGCCGTCACAGGAATTCTGGCTTCATCACCCTCTTCGAGGAAATTATGGATGTGGCCTGGAGGATCAATGAGGCGCATCAACGGTCTTGATTAACGGAGATCTCTGCCCCGTGACCACAAAGACGGATCATGTCGGACTCCAATGGTAGAAATCTCAAATCCGGATGAGGAAGCCAGAACCTGCAATGCTCCATATGGACGGTCGGGGCTTAGCTACATCCTGAGATGGATACCTCTAGCACTGGACCTGGTGCTATGCTCAAAGCCTTGCTGTGGCCCTTTAGGAAGAAAATGGCACGCTGGAAGCCAAGTGGGCGTGGGTCGCGGTTGTTTGCCTCGCGCCAGCTCTCCCACTTGCAGCGACAGCGTCAACGAGAGGATCCCCAGTGACAAGCATCAAAGAATCAGCTTTCAACCGAATTTCGCCTTCGTTGTCGCCGCGACATGCTGCATGTGTCGCATGCGACTGGGTGTAACGCAGCAGAGCGGGTTGTTTGACATGACAGATGGCTCCGAGTAGTAATTTCGCATCTACAGCAGCTTCCACAAGCAAGTGATCGATAAGCTGCTCCGGAGCATTGCAATCGAATCCGTCAATATGACTGGAAGGTCTGCTGGCCAAGCTCGCTTTGGTTTTGGATGTGCGAATCGAGCAACGAGAGCAGTCAATGAATGAAGTTGACATGTTTCGGAGGCGGCACGGCAAAACAGCAAGTCGGATTACAGCGAGTCAGGGTGCATTTCGCCGTTTTGAAGATTGAGGAGCGCCCAAGGTGATTTGGAAGATGTTCTGCTCCTTCTGCCAGTGCTCCTCGTCAGTCTCGATGCAGGGCTTGTTGTGCCTCATTTTTCAGCTCTCTCTTTGGACATTGTTAAGACAGCTGGTTACCATAGCTCCTTGAGTCTTCACTTCAGGATCATGGCTAACCTTATGTCCATACCTTCATGGTGCTTCGTCTTTGCTTTGTCGGCATTCTCGAGATATAGTTAATGCCTCTCCTCTCCATCGCTTCCCGACGAGGGCGAAGAAAGATCAAGCTGTATCACTGCCGAGCTACCCTGCTGGCTTGAGTCAGGCGAGGTCATGTGCTGTGGGAGCTTTCATCTTCTCGGTGGCGGCCGTAGGTGGAAGACTCGGAGGGTTTCGGCGCCAATGCGAATTCGCTGCTTGCCGAGAATGACTTTCAGATTTCCGATTGAATGTTGACCTCTGGCAAGGTGAGTCTTACCTTCAGTGAGCACGCTGCAAAATCAATCGCAGTATACGATTGCTGCAGTAGTCACTGAAGGTCGGCTAGACTTTTTGTCCATGTCACGTTGCATCGCGAATTTCCTGTCATGACCTCCGCTCGAGACAATAAATGAAATTGTGTATGATCTCTGAGGTGTGTTCGGTGAATCGAAGTGGTAAAGAGAAAAGAGGTGTGTGTGCTGATCAAGCTTGAGATAAGCTTGTTGCCGACAATAGTCCCCCCATGTCAACCACGTGGTGCACGTGGTGATCCTTGTTAGGAACTCCGTCCGTGCTCCCCTTGGCACAGAGTCAAGACTTTCATCACGAAAAATTCTTCATCGAAACCATCGCGACTGAGTCTTCATCATCATCATTATCATCATCATCATCATCATCATTCAGGAACATTTCGCCAGTGCTGAAGACAAGATTCATTTCACATGTGCGTGTATCTCACATGAAGCACGCCGGTACATGCAGGAAGGCAATATCAAGCAGTAACTCATCAGTAATCTGGTCTGCTCTGGGTAGGACGTCATGTGCTGGCCAGACACACTACTGCTGGACGTATGTAAAGCAGCGAATACAATGTCCAGAAAACCAGCAGACGACGTGATAATCAATGCGTCGCATGGCATGCACGTCACACGGCGACACAGCAAGGACCTCACATACTCATGCCCAGCATATTCCAGTCTTAATGCATCCTCCTCGAAGACAAGGACACGAAGATGTCTCTAAGACCGAACAGGCCCCCATTTGGGACTTCAGCACGCCACTTGTCGCTTCCAGTTCATCGATCTTGTGAAGGCAGAGCCAAGTATCGGACCTGACAGCATCATGGCTGAGCCTCAGAAGATGCAGGCTTCAAAGGTTACATCCGATGTCATCGTAGCACAGTCGCAGCCGGTCAACACCAATGGCTCAATGATGTGCGTCGCACTGGCCCTGAAATACCTATGTGCCTTCCAGCCATGTCGGAGAGCCAAGGGCGACAGCATGGATCTCCAAGATGACGCACTGGAGTGATGTGGAGTAGCTTCTGGTGATTTTACTACGATTCTCCAAGCGGAAGCCGGAGGGCGATTGAGACTTTCGCTGAGCTCGCGGTGAGCAGATGGAGCAACCCAATGCCGAAGATGATGAGAAACATTGACCATGCGATGATAATCTGGAGGTCTGAGGACTGTCGAGCATTCTCTATGCTAGCAGCAGCATGTTTCACGCGTAGGACTCATATCCAATTATTTCTGAAGCACCGAGCTCAAAACCATGCACAGTGTCCAAGGTCAATCCACTTCAAATTTTAGCTGCCACTCGACGAGTCGCACCTGACAGATATCTGAAACAGGTGTGCAAGCAGCGTGGCTGCAGATCGTCTTCCGCGAGAGCAGCCAATCCAAATCGCAGCCGGAGTCCACTCGGATGCATCCACCTGAGTTCAACTCAGGCACAGCACTGAACGCTTACGAGAAGCCTTTGACTTTGAATGCTGCCATTTCGTCCAACAACCACAGCTGCGAGTGCTACAAGCATGATGCTTTCGCAATACTGACTCGTGCCCAGATAGCGATAAGTCTCAAAGCAGTTCGGTCGAACGGGCAATACGAGAATGAGCTTCACATCTACTGGTACAACAGCGAGTTGACTAGACATTCAATAAGCAACGACGATCAGTTCGACAGCTAACATGAGCGAGCTTCCTCTTTGCACTCTCGGCAAGCGCAATGCAGACCATGTCTCTGCAACTGAGTAAACTTCCATGGCTGCCGGGATCACAATGGCCTAATGTTGGAGAGACGGAGCTGAGCATCGTTTCACAATGCGCGTGTCATATATGCTGATGCATCGTGCCGCAATGCGCAGGGTCCCTAGAGTCGCATCAGTATTCCTCCCACAACATTTTCCTCCCGACAACAGGTCACGAAGCCCAGCTGCACGCACTGCCATCAGCCGACGTGCCGCGGTCACGCTTCCTCAGTCCTCCGAACGACGATTGCTACCGAAAATCTGTTTGAGGCTCTGGAGATGGGTCCTCAAGTTGAGCGAAAGAGCAAGTCCAACGTCGACGCGAAAAATGAGGCGAAGGTGCAGCATAAGGCTGAGATCAAGGCTAAGACTAAGGCTGGCCCCAAGACTGAGCCAGAGCTTGAGGCTATTGCAGTCGCTACTGCAGCTGCTCTTAGGAGCTGCTGTCAATTCGATTCATCTGACGGAAGCAGCCACTCTGCCAAAGCTGATCAGTGCTTCTGCTGCTTCTACCGACGCAGCATATGCCAAGCGCTTGTACAGTCCCTTGGAATGGAACCTTATCGCGTATCACACCTTTTCTGCAGGAAAGCTCCTCATTACATCGAACGAAGACCTGTCGTCCTAGTGGCGTCAGTTTTGTACCTGATGCTATCGCCAACAAGTGGATCGGGCTAAGCTTTGACGGAGCTGATAGTTCACGTCTCACTCGGGATAACCTCTTACCAAGGATATCACAAAGCTCAGCACTTCACTCCTGGCAGAAGATTGCTTCTGACAGGCGGCTCGCAGGCATAGGGGTCTTTCGCGATAGAGAGCATCTCGCTGACACAAAGGCTCCGAGCTTGGGAGCCTCACTGTCAGCAAAACTTCGGCCAAACCTTCGTTATGCGACTGCAAGGCACAATGCCGCGAGCTGCCTATACATTCAAAGCACTCCCACATAACAATTCGCATTAACTTGGGCTTGGCCTATTCTAAGACAAGACGTATAGCTAACGACTTTCGGCCATTGGAGCAAGCTGTAGGAGAGTGACCAAGCATCGCAGGGGCAGAAGCCAAGCATCGCCATTGAGAGCAACTGCGAGAGGACCAAAAACGTCACCAGAGCTTGGTCTATCCAGATCAATACGCTACTCTTTTGGGAAGCCAATGGGACATCAATGCCGCTGGATCAGCCAGACTGGAATTCGCACACAGCAATAATGAACGCAGTCGACGACGTATCATGAAATGTGTCCATGACAGGGGACAAGATTGCAGTAATTGCGCAGTGCGAACAGAAACATGCGATCTCCCGGATCCCCAAGATCGGCTCATTACCGCCCAGGTCAATTTCAACTTTTCACTTCTGCCGACGAAGCGATCCACGCGAACAGCGAGCAAAGCAGGATCTTCGAGAATACCAAAGCAGCTCGAAGACGTGCGAAGGTCAGAGAACGAATCTTCATTAAGGAGCCTAAGTGCCAAGTTCATGCTTTGAACGTAGACGAAATATCTCTGGAATGACGCGGAGGACATACAAGTAAGTACCTGGGCAGGGATAATGAGCATATACAAATTGGTTGGGTCATGGCACACTTCCTCGAGCATTGAGGAGAAGGAATGTGACTAAGTTCAGCTCACAACAATTTTGGAATGCGAATCCTTTCGAGGAGTGACCTTCAGGCAGCACTCTCCAACTGATCTGAAGCCCACGAGTGCGAAGTCCGAGATGCTCCATCCTACTGGAAAGCGTATGTAGTCAACAAGTGCCAGACGACTGACCTCCCGATTGATGCTGCGGAGCTCGCACAGAGATCAAGGCATTCGAATGATGGCATCGGGACTGGTCCATGCTGAAGAAACCGCATCAGCGTTCGTGAATTCGGCATTACGGCTCGGGATATGTCGACGATACTTCTGGAGAATGACGCGCATTATCACCAAGAAGTCTCATTGGTGGTACTGGCTTGAAAAGAGCGGACCACAGATCGGCCGTTGCCATCTTCGGTGGGCTAGCTCATCCGACAGCACAACGAGCTGTACTCGAATGCCTCGTCTGAGATCTCGTCTGAATGAGCTCGCGTGAGCTTCGTGCGGCTAATATCCAAAACAGCTACGAATATATGTAGAGTTCTAGGCAGCAGATGTTCGACCACAAGATCGACAGACGACTTGGTCACTTCCCTTACCATCTCATAAGCATAAGAAGGTCCAGGTTACCAACTCAATCGAGTAAGCCACGTATGGAGTCTAGTCTACAACAGACAGCTACAGACACGCTTGATCGTCCAGCTTGTGATGATATGCGACCTCTGGCCATGCGTGATCCTTCGGAAATACGACAGACTCTCGGAACAAGATCACCAGAGGAATCTTTCTGGTGGCATGTCGTTCGGAGAACGACCTCTATTCAGGCCCCTTGGGTCAAGACAGGACGCTCGTCGAGGGTATCGGAGAATGCTGTGACACTCGAGTTCATGCTTCATGGGAGACGGCGGCTCAACACTTCCATATGGTTCAAGGCAGCTCTGCACGTGTGAGTGGCTCCACCTCAGTGATCTCAAAAGGCATCATGCTTTTCTCCGTTGCGCTGCTCTGCTCTTATGTGCAGCTGTATTCATCCGCGCCACGTTTGCGCAGTCTTAACGTATGGTCATGATACTGCTTTGGCTCGGTTGTGCTGAGCCTGCCGATAGGAAACAAGCCTGATATCTGAATATTACATTGATGATTTGGCAGGGAGCAGAGAGCTACCATGACATCTATGGAATGATGTTATCGAGGGCGAAGAAAGATTCAATCCCCTTGTCCAGGAATGGAAGCGCTGGTATCTCTACGCTCCGTGACCTCGTGGCTCCCGATACTGGAGCCGGCTTCTCAACCAAGACTCCTTGTCACCAGTCCTTATGAGCTACAGTAAGAAGAGGTGCCTCCTGATGCTGTCAAGATGCTGGATGGCATAGAGGCTCCCAAAATTGTGCTTCGTGACATTGTGGCTCCCGATACTGGAGCCGGCCTGTCAACCAAGACTCCTTGTCACCAGTCCTTTTGAGCTTTAGTAAGAAGAGGTGCAAGTCAAGATGCTTTCAAGATGCTGGATGACATCGAGGCTCCCAAAATTGGAGCCATCTTGTCAATCAAGGCTCATTGCCGCCAGACTTTATGAAATCGGAAAGGTTCCAAGTCCCCATGCTTCTTTGACCTTTTGTTGGCCTCTATGTGCTTGATTCAATAGCTGGTCAAAGCTCGTGCTATTGACCATACACGGGCTCAATATCAGGCTGGGATCAGACATCGAAGAAAATTTGAAGTCCTCATAGTCGGCGTACTTCCTCAGAGTGCGCGGTCCTGGATACCAGTACATTTGATTGTACTCCCATGCCATGCGAATCACATAATCAGCGGAGCATGACGCCAACTGTACCGATGCTACTTGATGGAGATGCTCGATCCAGCTGTGAAGGGCGAAGAAAGTGTTCAATGGTCTTGCTCACACAAGTGATGGGCAGAAAGAGCAGACATGATCACAATGTGATCATTGCTATGCCACTGCTCAACCAGAAGCTACAAAGGGAGCGATTTTGCCTTGACAACGAAATGTCCGCCTTAAAACAAGTCGTTGCCCTGCGTATCGTTCAAAGCTCCATCCGGGACAAAGGTCAAAGCGTTGAGGCACGCAAGTTTCCACGAAGAGGCTGTTGACAGCCTAGTCTCGGCACGAGGCACATTCCTTTCCAGCCAAGGTTCCCAAGAGTCACACCGCCTCGAGATTGGTTACGAAGATTGCGGCCACAGTGAAGTGGTGGATCCGGTGAGCTTGATGTTCCTAACTTCAGCCAAGAAGCTAGTATCCGAGGATGGTTCGATGTCAATCGACTTGTATCAGCGATGTCTTGGAGTCTTTTTCGTCGCAAGGTGGTATTCCCGCTTTCACTTGCAGAAATCCATCACTTCTCGAGAATCTGACAGCCCGAATCAATCGCGCACCCCTCGCTTCCGTCCTTGAACGCATATGCCATATTTTCCTCTGAGTCATATACTTGACATACCACCTTATGTCAACATCGTAGGCGACGACTCGGCATGACATGATCCAGAGACCCAATTGTATAGCTAGAGGTAGTTTGCAGTGATTCGAGCCTTGGACGTTGCCTTTCACAGGCACCAGTGGCGACAGCACTTGGTGCAAGAGCAATACACTTACTCATGTCATTGTTGTGGGTCAAACTACCGTTATCTGCGTACAGTGTGCCTCTCGTCGTCATATATCTCGCCACGAACATGAGATCCAGAAACTTCGTAGGCGACCGCGCGTCGCATTCCATTGTGGAAATGCGAGAAGCTTGCGGTGCGTCGGGCTTGCTGGAGAGTAGAATGGCTTTCGCGTGGAAATCTCTACGCATTCCATCAATCACCATCCACCTCATGGCCGGAGAAGCGTCGCTTCTGAGTCCAAGATTGGTAGAAGTTTGGTATCTCGTCTGAAGCTTTGGCTGCCTGACAGGCGTCATGAAGTAGGCCTGCGAACATCTCAGCAGAAAGGCTGAAGTTTGATTGATGGCTGCAGCAAAGTCGACCGTGATCCGAACGGCTTCTGATTGTCATGTCTTTGCCTGCACGAGACCACCTCAGAAGACTGCTGATTCCCGATGGTACAGTGATGGTCCTCTACAGTGGCTGACTCAAGCGGGGTGGGTTGCGAGTTCTTAATGCTGGCAGCATTGTTCTAGACAGCCAGGTGTAGATGCATTGACTATCTGTCCCCGTGCTGTTCAATTCCATTGCATCTGTGGCCATGGAGTGTGAAACAGCTATACCCAGAAATAAGCAGCAGTGTCTGGCGATTGCTTCAAAATATCAGTTTCGCGCACCCGCGTTGGACGACAGTTTTTTGCTATCTCCCGAGCTGTGCCTTCCAGCAACTTGATCTCCAGAATTGATTACTAATGGGCGGAACTTGGAGCTCACCAGAAGTCGATGGTCGAGGAGGTGGAAGACAGCCACCTCGCATTCAGCTTCTGTCAACGCGATGACAGTGACCTGTTCGGCGTGAGAACGTAACAAAATACCATGTGAGAGATACATGTACCATTGTTCTAGCTTCTTTCAAGTTTCTCTCCACCTTTCATCAATGGAACAGCAAACAGGATACTGAATATACGTCTTCTGCGCTGAAGTTGTCCGATGTCGTGATTCGTTTTCACCTCTACGCGCCGATGAACGACTCTGATCAAGAAAAGCACAATCTCAGTCACAATCGATGCTGGAGCTTCCATGAAACGGCGAAGGAACCAGTGTAGCGTGCAATGATAAATGCAAGCATTATGAGCCCAAACGCTGAATGAATGCAAGCGTCACTGCGCAAAGCACGCATGTGGTAATTCAGGTCGAAGAGAACGCCTGCCTTGAAGTCGTCTGGATCTTATTTGACTGCGAATTTGAAGCGCGAATCAGGCTTGGAACATGAGTCTGACATGAGCTAGGTGATCGAGAACCCACAAAGAGTTCAGATGAGACTTTTCGCTACGCACCAGGATGCGTTGTAGCCAAAGCGAAGGGAGAAGAGAATGCGTAATCTCCAGAACCGGTATGGCAGCCAGCCTGGGCGGAATCCGATGCTTGGGCAGCAGTCTTTTTTGAATGACGACTTCTGACTGTTATCGCGAGAATCTACGGCATGAGAGTGGGCATGTTTGTGGCCGGAATGGTTCTTACCTAGTTGCCTCTGTCCAGAACGGCGCTGTAGGTCTGTAGGTTGTGGAACTGTTGAGGTACGAGCATCAGGGACGGGCCACACCATGACGCCGTTGAACCTATGCAATCGCCATATCTATCTGACAGTTGAGGAGAATGTATTCCTTGAGCAGCGGAGGATGGGTCAGGTTGCAAAACGTTCAGGTTGTCGCGAAGTAAGGAGGAAGTTGTGTTTTTGGAATCCCTGGATTGCACGAGTACAAGTCGGTAGTCTCAGGGGACGCTCAGACCACCTCTCGAAGCGAGCTAATTAAGCGCTCCGCGTGGCTCCCTTCTAGAGGAGGTCTAAGGAAATAACGGGTATCTTTGCGGGATATATCTTAGCTTTACGCCTATTTTTGCGTGTCGTAGAATCTAGCTATATTCTCGAAAATTTTCCCCTCGACGGCGAGTACTTAACGACGCGTCCCTTTATTTAAATTTTAAAAATATAACTTTTTTCGCTTTATTCGTCTCT